>PVIC010044670.1:0-14918 GCA_004025085.1 Thryonomys swinderianus
TTTTTTTTTTAGACAAGGTTCTCCTTCAGTTTCTAAGTTGTCCAGGCTGGCTTTGAACTTGATCTTCATGTGTCAGCTTCCCAAATGCACTGTGTCTCTATTAAATATCTTTTTGAAGTAACATGCTACATAGTAGGCATTTTAGACAGTAGGAATTGGTACTTCTTTTTCAAAGTAGGTATTTTACAAAGATTTAGTAATATTTTACAGTCATTTGTAGAGTATTTCACTCATTGTGTTTTATAGACTTGCTTGTGCATGTTTAATTTTAGTAGCCGATTTTCTCCCTCTAGATTCTGGCTTCAGTGACCCTTTCACTGGAGCATCATCTGAGTACTTACAGAGACTTTCCAGAATGGCTATATTGGAGTATAATGCCATTCGTCAGGAAACAACCAAAAAGTCAAAAAAAGACAAGAAAAGAGAGCTATGGGACTGCTGATAAATGTCATTCAGTGTGATGCTTTCTTTTTTTGGTCTTAAGGTTCATATTGGCTTTTTTCCTTTCCTTTTCTTTTTCATATGTGGTATGATGTGCACTGATTTATGTACAATGGAAATGTAAATAGGAAATACATATTTTATGTTACATATGGAATCTTTTTTTAACATTACAAAGATAGAAGTTAAATTATGGGAACATAACCATACAGGAAATTGTATTTCATGAATTTTATGCACTACTTATTCGTTTATTTATTTGTGCAGTTCTAGATGTTGAACTCAGGGCCTTTGTAGTAGGTACATACACAGCCTTTTTATTTATTTATTTTCATTTTGAGGCAGGATCTTGCTAAGTCACTAAGATGCCCTGGCTAGACCTGAATTTGTTGTCCTTCCTCAGTCTTCCAGAATGCTGGGATTACAGGTGTGTACCATCATGTCTGACTTGAGTATGTCTTTTGATTTAATTTGATAAACTTTTTTTTTTTTGAGACAGGCTCCCGCTTTGTAGCTCAGGCTGGCACTGAGCTTACTATGTAGCCCAGGGAAGCCTTGAGCTCAGAAATCCTCCTGCCTCGGCCTCCCGAGTGTAGGGATTACAGGCGTGAGCCACCATACCTGGCACTGTGGTATGTCGTGCTGATTGCTGGTGCACATGAGTCACCATGCCCGGTATCGTTGTATGTGGTTACCGGGGATCAAACCAGGGATGTTGTGCTTGCCTGGCAGGCACTGGAACCACTGAGCTAAATCTCTGGCCCCCTGATAAACATTTTTGAGTGACTGTCTCTGTGTTACCAATTTTCTCCTACTTCTGAGCTCTTTTGCTGAAGGTTACCAATTTTATTCTATCTCTGGGCTCTTATTCTAAGGATGGTGAAGATTGCAGTTGATGGACACAGCAGTGAGGAACACACCGAGTGTAGTTTATTAGAACAAAAACACGCTCTCTCACTGAGAGGGTCTCCAAGGGAGGAGGTAGTGGAGGGCCAAAGTTCAGGGGCTTGTATCTGCACTTTCATTTGGATGTGAAACAGTGCAGGTGGCATTTTAAGGTCCCTGACACCGGGAGGGCAGACTTCCCATGTACTCCAACTTCCCAGGCTTCTCTTCAGCGTACTCAGGCCCTTACCCTAACTGCCTATTGTTTTCGTATCCCCTCGACTTATGTGCAGTGAACTTTCCTAGTTGCTACAAAAGGTTCAGGGCAGAGTAAATTTTCATTGTTGGGGTGAGGTCTTTTGTCTTGACTGAGTTTAGAAGCAATTGTGAGATAAACATTTAGCCATATGAAAATGACAATATTTAAAAAAAGAGAAGCCGGGTGTGGTGGCTCACGCCTGTAATCCCAGCACTTGGGAGGCAGAGACAGGAGGATTACTGAGTTCGAGGCTTGCCTGGGCTACATAGTGGCTCAGAGCCAGCCTGAACTACAAAGCGAGACCCTGTCTCAAAAAAAAAAAAAAAAAAAAAAGAGAAAATGACAATATTAGTTTAGTTTGTTGATAAAACCCAGAAGGGTGAGCCAGCCTCAGATAAGTGGCAACGGTAGGCCTCCCGGTACAGAACTTCAGAACCTGGCAAATGATCACCCCTGCAGAGTGCTGACCATGCTGGACTCCCTGCTGCGCCAGAGCCTCTCCCCTGTGTGGGTAGGCAGGGCCGAGGTCAAGGGAGGGTGGAAAGGACGGCTGCTGTCTTCCTGAAGAGAAGGAGGAAGGTGTGGGCCAGAAGGAAAACCCTGCTCAAGAGAGCTGGCAGTGTGGAGAGAAGTGTGCATTTCTGTTCCTCCCTGAGCAATCAAGCCTTCTGGTGAGTGATTCTACAGAGCGGAGAATCACAGAGTGGTTCAGAGGTTTACTGGGGCAGGCCGGGAAGACTTTGTGGAAACATGGTGTTTGAAATGAGTGTTTAACACAGGAAAGATGGAAAGGGAGGGCGTGTCTAGGAAGATGGAAAAATATAAGCAAAGGTCTACTTTGCATTTGGGAATTATGCACTTGGGTGGAGCACTAGGTGGTATGGAACAAGCATCACAAATTCACACACTGAAAGGTACTGTGGTGAATTGACGGACAGTCAACTTGGAGCGCCCAGCTGACCTGAGTGTGGTGTGGAAGACCCACCTGAGGACTGTCGCCAGTGGCATAAGAAGAGACCTGGAGGGGAAGATTGAATGCTGTTGAAGTTTGCTCAACCTGGTCTCTCTGACATAAACTCTGCTGTTCTCAGTGTCTGAGGAGCTTGGGTCTTCACCTGCTCAGCACTTCCTGGCTCCAGGGCAGATCTCTCAGCCTGGTGGCGCACATCCTTCATCCTGTAGGCATAGACTTTATGGCTTCCATCTTGGGGCTTCGGGCCTTCCTGGTGCAGATCTTTGATAGGGATTTGCATGATGCATGGCCTTGGGCTGCAGGTCTCTGGAAGGACATTGCCAGAGATCCAGGCCCTTGGCTGGATTCTTTGGTTTCTACTGTATGGACAGATTTCTTACATTCCTCTGCATTTGACTTGTTGGGTGAATATTATAAAATAATCCTGTAAATTATGTGTCTTTGTTGCTAATATGTATTATGTGTCTATCGCCTTGCAAACCCCGACTACAAGAGGGACCAAGCCAGCACCAGCAGTGTGACTTAATCAGGTGAAGGCTGCAGTAAACTAGGACCTGTAATGCTGTTTGAAAGAGGCCTGGCTGCCTACCTTCAGCTCTTGTGCCATGTGAGTCTAATGCTACTAGATATTGCAACTTCCCATAAAAAAGTGGGAATCTAATTTTTTGTGAAACCTTCCCATATATAGATGTTAGCTCCTAATTTAAAATAAGCAACTCACTTAAAATTTACAAAGTCATTGTGTAAATCAAAGAAAATTATATGTGCAAGCTAAATCTGGCTTTGTGGAACCATTCTTTGCAACCCTGGGGACAAGGGGATGGAGAGGACAACAGGCTCAAACGATAACTTGATGCTGCATGGCAGAAAGCCTCAGATGGCAATGAGTTTCTATTTAGTGATTTGCAATGGGAGATATTGAGACTGAAAGTAAATTATTGCTTTTGTGATTTAGGAAGATCCATCCAAGTACACTGCACAGGCTAGATTGTAATGCGAGGAGACTAGAGGTCAGGAAACCATTTAGGTTTCCATGGAAATCAAAGCAAGAGTCTGTGAGTTGGGGTAGAAATTGGAATAGCAGGGAGGGGCTGGGTAATTAGGGTATGAGAGTAGGGGACTGAAGATGAACTGTAAATATAGGATCTCAGGAAAGGAAGGATCAAATGAACTCAGATTTCCCATCTTAGCAATGAGAATCTCAGAGGTCATGGCGCTAGTCTGGGAGGAGGGCATCTTTGGGCACATCCCCTTGAAGGTGTGCTCAGGACATCCTCACAGAGGCGGCCAAACACTTATTTGAAACATTGGTCTTTAGCTCAGAGAAGGTACTAAAGCTAGAACCTTGTGAAACATTTGCAGAGCAAAGATTGTTGTCCTGATAAAAAGTAGAGAGACAAGTGACCCAAAATCCATACAAGATGAGAGCAAATAGGAAGAAGACAAAAACAGGAGAAGAAAAAAGAAACAATCACAGATAAAAGAGGACAAACATTTTCTATGTCTTCACATGCCTTGAATTTATTTATACAAATACATATGATGTTCCTAAAGTATAACTAAATAACTTAAATGGTTATGTTTGTATTTACATATGAAATTGTTTATTTATCTATTTTTTTAAATTGAATTCTTTATTGGTGTATTTTACATACAGCTCACAATCACACTCAACATTGGGGAATTTGTACCAGTATATGACATGAGTTAATTCTCATTTTTACCCATATCCCAACCCACCCCACAAGCCCCCACCCACTATATACATGAGCTTTCTTTCTCTTTTTATTTTTTTAGTCAGGGCCTTACCATGTAGTTCAGCCTGACCTTGAACTTCTGTGTAGACCAGGCCGGCCTCAAACTCAGTGTGATCCTCCTGCCTCAGTTTTGAGAATGCTGGAATTATAGGTGTGCACCAGCTTTTATGGATGAATTTTGACTGACAGAGATTTAGATATTACATTTCCCTTTGCTGTCTTGCGATTACTCCTCCAAGTGTATTCAATGATTTAAAAAGCAAGAAGCAGGAGAAAAGTTGCTCTTAAGCAAACATTTGGTGAACTCTTTTGGGTGAACACTTATAAGTACTTCTGATTATCAAGTGGATTTCATTTGTCAAATTCCTGCTCTGTACTGTAAACATTTTATTATTACTTATTAACTCTCTAGAAATCCTAAGAAATAGGTAGGATGATATTATTCCTTTTTTATAAATGAAGTAAACTGAAGGCCTTTATTTTACACTAGGTCTCTAGCTAGAAAGTGGCAGAACTCGGATTCTCACCTATCAGGATTCAGAGTTTAAATACATAAACCACATGGAATGAGCCTTTTTTTTTTTTCCTTGAGGCAGGGTCTTGAATTTATTGTGTAGATCAGGCTGGCCTTGAATTCACAGTGATACTCCTGCATCAGCCTCCCAAGTGCTGGGATTATAGGCATGTGGCACCACTGCTGGTTTGGAATGATAGTCTTAAAAAAACCTTAGAATTAAAAAAAAACCTTAAAATTACTTGACAAGTATAACCATGGTATAACTAGTTATAATTTTGGGCATGATAGAACTGCCACAGTCTCTTAATTCTGAGCTGAGTTTTGGAGTTAAGACATTATACACATTGGAGCATTTATATTAGTGGAATAGAAATCTGGTTTGTTTACATAAATAATATGTCTGGCTCTTCCTTATATCTGTGAAAGAATTCAACTCAAGCCAATTCAATAAAGTAGTGATATGTTTATGGATCTTTTTTTTTGAGACAGGGTCTCGCTTTGTAGTTCAGGCTGGCCCTGAGCTCACTATGTAGCCCAGGGAAGCCTTGAACTCAGCAATCCTCCTGTCTCTGCCTCCCGAGTGCTGGGATAACAGGCATGAGCCACCACGCCTGCACTGTGGTATGTGGTACTGATTGTTGGTGGGCGTGAGTCACCACGCCCAGCATTGTTGTATGTGGTTATGGGGGATGGAACTCAGGACCTTGCACTTGCGAGGCAGGTGCAGGAACAACTGAGCTAAATCTCCAGCCCTGTTTATGGATTTTTTTTTAAAGTAAACCAGGTATAATGAGCTAGTTAATTATCTTTTCAGCCTTGAGATTGAATGTGTCTGCCTGTCTGTCTGTCTATCTATCTTTTTTATAAATTTATTTGGTTTTTGAGACAGGATCTCAAAATGCAGTTTAGGATGCTTTTGAACTGACTACATAGTTCCACCATAGTTCCAGCTCCTTGGCCATCCTTTTGTTCTCAGTCTCCTGGTAGAAAGTTTTTTTTCTTCTTTAGGCGCTGGGCATTAAGCCCAAGGTAGACAAATGCTGTACTGTGAAGCTACATTCCCAACCCATATATTCTTAATTAGAAAAATAGCATTTTAAGAAAAAAAATAGGCATTTTTCAGAAATTTCAGCAATGTACAAAAAGTATAAAATAAAATCTAAAAAGCACCTAAAATCTTATCAGTCATACATAATCTCAGGTGAGCAACTTTCTTTGCCCTTTGTGCAGATAAAAATGTTCACTAAAATGCCATGACTCTAGATTATTCAACTTAAGTTTTACTCTGATATAAGCATAAGAAACCTAAGTGAAACTGAAGATACTGCTTAAATTCAAATATTAATTCAACAGTTATGTATTATAAATCTATATTTGAGCCATCTCTAGGTTTTAACTAATTCCCATGGTCAGAATGGGTGTTGCAGAGAGATGCTAGGGGTGGGTGTTAGAGGGCTGCTGGAGGTGGCCCACCCAGGGGAGCAGATAAGTCCTCAACTTGCTGACTCCCTTCCACTTCATGCCAGCACCTCCTACCTGCCAAGCCCAGTTAATAATGAAGCCTAGGTAATCATGTCCAGAGGAAGCAGATTTGTGGGACACAGAGCTGGATGAGTAGATGACAGATCTGAAGCAAGAAGATGGAGAGATATCGGCAAAAGTCACCAGTGAGAGTCCAGGGATTAGAGTCACAGGCCCAGCAAGTGGGGTTATGGTATGGATGAAATGCTTCTCTGGTCTACCTTTCAGGGTTTTCCTCTGGCCAAAACTCAGGCTGACCTGAGTTAGCACAGGACTGAGTGTGAGGTGGGTTCCTAATGTGAGAAGTGGAGGTAAAGCACGAGGCAAGCATTCCCTGGAGGGCAGACTGGAGAGGCCAGAGGGAAGAGGAGGATAGAAGCCTAAGCAAGCAAGATATCAACCACCTCCTTACAGAATTTGGGGCCATCCACCTTGGCTCCTGTCCCCAGCAGGTCTGCTGTTGTTGTTTGTTTCCTGATGATAGAAGAAGGAAGGCATGATGTCCCTCAAGAGCCTCATGCACTCATAGGTGGGGCTTCTGGAAAGTGACTGAATTATGGGGACGATATAGTTGACTTGGTGTTAGGAGACGGGGTCTGGTCAGAGGAGGATCGCTGGGAGAGTGACCTGGAGGGATGTATCTTCTTCCCAGATCCTACCTTTTTCTCTGCTTCCTGGCCCCAAAGTGAAAGCAGCATTTCCTCCACAGTTCTCCTTTGCCATGCTGTTTCCTGCTATAAAGACAGCTGTCTGTGAATCATATCCAGGAGCCAGACTAAATCTCCCCTCCTTTAAGTTGCAGGTGTCACATATTTTGTTTCACTGAGGAGGAAAATAACTAAGAGAGAAGATCTTCCACAGCCCTTGGCTAAGTGAACTTGAATATGCTCCCAGCCCAGGCATTCTGTGAGAGGCATGCAAGAGGAATGGGGAGAAAAACAAACCTTTGAAGTGAGGGAGTTGGAGGGAATGGGGAAAACCAGTGCGTGGAGGCCCTGATGTAAACAACACATATGGAGTTCAAATGATATTAATCCCATACTTTTCCCATACAGTCAGCCTTAATTGGTTGTTCAGGAATCCTATCTTCCAGGTGTCCTACTTTTGTTTTGTGACACAGTGTATGTTGGGTCTTGTGCACACTAGGCAAGTACCGTACCACTCAGCTACAACCTTGTTACTGATGAAAAGTGGTAGCTATTATGGTTTGAGTAGGAAGTATCTCCCACAGCTCACATGTTGGAAACTTGGTCCCCAGTGCAGCAATGTTGAAAGGTGGGCTTGCAGGAAGCAGTTGTATCCTGCAGGTTCTGACCTCATCAATGGGCTAATCCGTTTATGGGTTCAGAACTGAATGCACTACTGAGAGGTGGTGGAGACTGTAGGAGATGTGGTCTGATTGGAGGAAATAAGTCACTGGAATTATTCCCTGGGAAGACACTTTTCGTGTCAGGCCCATCTTTCTGTCTCCATCTGTCTTTCTCTCTCTCTCTCTCTCCTGCTCACCATGCCATGAGCTGCTTTGCTCTACCACATTTTCCCACTACAATGTTCAGCATCACCACAGACCCAGAAGTGATGCACCCAATTGACTATGGACTGAAGCTCCTAAAACTGTGAGCCAAAATAAACCCTTCCTTTTTAAAACTGATTTTCTCTGGTATTTTGTCATAGTGATAGAAAGCTGTTTGATACAAGCCCCAAGCCCTTGAATTGTCTTATCCCTCTAGCCTCTCTGCTCTCCAACATTGATTTGGATCTGTCTTAAAAGTCAAGGCTCTGGAGATTACTTTCCCCCCAAAAAGTGAAAAAGTGGTTGCTGCAAAGAGTCCTCCTTAGGCTTGGCCTTATAAATTTTTATGGTGGAGGACCTGTCAGACAGACAAACTTGGTCTTGGAAAATGTGGTCGCTTGCATGGCATTGCTCTGATGTGTTGTTCAAGTGAAGCTCTCTTCCCACTGTGGATGATGCCAGGGAGGAAAGAGAAGGGGGAGATGAGAAGTCTTGTATATCTTTGATAAAAATAGTAATAATTACTCAAATGGTTAACTTTTAAGCAGTGGCTCATATTGAGTGACTACTCTATGCCAGGTACATATTAGATACAGTTATGGCTTGAGGCGTTTTTCTCAAAAGATATGCTTGTGTCTTAATCCCTACAGATTAAGATGTGGATGTGACCTTGTTTGGAAAAAGGGTTTTCACAGAGGCAACTGAATTGAATCCCGAGATAAGATTATCGTGGAGAGTCTGAGTGGGCCTTCAGCCAACAACAAGCTTTTGTAAAAGATAAAGGGACACAGGAGAAGAGGAGGCCAGGTGAGCACAGGAGCAGAGACGAACTATGCAGTTGCAAAGCTGATAGTCACCTGGAACCACTGGCAGCTGAGAGAGACAAGCAGTGCCTCCCCGGCTGCCCCCGGAGGGAGGGCGGGCCTTCACTTTAGCAGCTGGCTTCCGGAACTGCAAGAGTTAAATCCTTGCTGTTTTAAACCACCTAATTTGTGTTTATTTGCTTTGGCAGCTCTAGAATCTGCCAAAGATTCTAATGCTTTACATGCATTATTTCTAATCCGGACTACAATTGGTGAAGTGAAGGTATTATTTTCCCATCTTACAGACAAAGAACTTGCAATTTAGTAACTTACTCAAGTTCCCACAGCCAGTAAATTGCAGAGCTGGGCTTTGAAATTGGACTTGCCTGAATCACTGGTGCAAGCCTCCGCCTCCCAGTACAGTCCTGTTTGTATAACAGAGTGCGCTTGTTCAGAAAGTGCTCTTCTGTGTTCCCGGCTCTTGGCAGGTTCTGACTTGCCCTCTTCAGATCCACTCATTTCGTGGCATGTAGTTGATGGGGTACTTCTGCTGGGCACTGGATGGAGGCTGTAATTACAAAATTAATTTTCATGAGTTGCTCCTTCTGTGTCCTTCTGAGGGCTTCAAGCGTCAGTGAGGGGAAGTCTTACTTTTCTGAAATACCGAGGACCCCTAAGAAATAGTTTAAAATTTTAGTACCTGGCGTCTATGCATGTGTGGATTTGAAAAAGCTTTCCCTCACGGTTAAGAGGTTTGTGTGTGTATGTGCGTGTGTACGTGCGCGGGGGTGGTGCTGGTTATTAAAGTACCTGGTAATGATTGATTTATAAACAGTAGAAATTTATTCCTCACAGTTCTGGAGGCTGAGGAGTCCAGGATCAAAGAGCTGGCAGGTCTGGTGTCTGTCGAGGGCCAGGTCGCACTTCCAAGCCAGTGCCGAGCACTGACACTCCCCGGGGGAGACCCCGCACCCCTACCAGAGAACAGAGGGAAGGCAAGGGACAGCTACCCCCAGGGCACATAACCTCACTGGCCGGGGAGGCGCCCCCATGGCCTCATCGCCTTTGACTACTGTCGCTTTGGCACCGCCTGGACTTTGGAGAGAGCACGTTAACAAAGCGGTGCTCCCATGACTTCATTTGCGACCTGACTGGTAACATACGGATGTAGCGTGAGTGATGCTGCCGAAGAGGACAGTTCCCAGGTGAAATGGATGCCGTATTGTCACAGCTTCGGAGAGAAAGCGTGCCACAGGACCCTGGCATTGTGAATATTTGTAAACCAGCTATATAATCTCCAGTGCCTAACACTTCTCCAGTTTTTCTACCGGAATTTTTTTTTTTTCGCAAAGAAGGGAATTGCCGCTGGAATTACGAGGAGCGGTCGCCCTCTGTCTGAATGGGTGCGGTCTGCCCCTTGCCTGATGCCAGCACCAGCCCCAAGTCAGAAGAAAACTGAGCTAAGACCTAACTTTAGAATAAATATTTGTGATCCTTCCAGCAGTTCTTGCTTCTTAATGTATGGCGTTTTCAAAATGCTTACAGTCTGTGTACTGATGGATGCTTCTGTTTAAAGAAGTCTAGAAGTTGCCATCAGTACCTGCTGATCCCACCAGAGGATTAAGGTAAACACAGAAAATGAATGTGTTCACTGTCGTGGGCACAATTTACACTCCTTGGAATACAAGTGCAAACCTACACAGAGAGGGTGTGTGCGGAGTGGAAAGCTTTCTGCTTCATTGAGAGGGTTAGGTTTGTGCCGTGTTTTTATCTGAAACTAAAGAGACAATGGTCTTTAATTTTTCTACAACTATCCAAACCTGAATATAATCTGAGATTATGCGTGCATAAAAAGAGACAAGAAGTCTATCTTCCAGTAACTAGATCTCGGTGGAATAATATCTCAGAGTCCTTATCCTGAGTCCTCTGGCATAGTGAGCAGATTTAAAGTCTAGGCTTATAGAGTGTTGTTTTGATGACAGCAATAAAGAAGAGAGAAGAAAAAACCCTTTGGCTCATAGCAAGCTAACTTCACCTAGCATAAATATGTTTTAACTGATTTTGTTTATTAGTACATGTTTGCAGCACATAATGATAATCATCATGGGGAATTGGTACATGCACATAATATATCTTAATTGTTTTTATCCTCTGCACTTCTCAATCCCTGTTCTTTTTAATTCTTGGTTCCCCTCCCCTTTGCAAAAACTGTATTTTCATCATCTCCCTCCCCTTCAATTATTTTTTCCATCCCCTCTCCCTCCCTTCCCCCTCTATTTTTGTTCCCCCTTCCGTATCTTTTATTTTGCTTTCTCTCTCCCATATATACTGGAATTTTACTTACGAATTAGGAAATTTGGTGGATACACTTGAAACAGTTTCTGGCAGTTATTTCCTCTCTACAACTACAGAACGTATATTACAGTTTGACTCTAAATTGCCTTCCAAAAGCCTCATATATTCAGAGATGGTGCTATTGGAAGGTAGTTAGACATGGGAACTTGATAGCTGACTTTCTATTAGGAGGTGGGGCTCATTAGAGGGGGCTCACTTGGGCATGACCTAGAAGGGCATATGCTGACTCTGGATCTGCCCTTAACTCCATCTTTCTGGCTGCCATGATATTAGCAGCTTTTCCATGCCAGACCTTTCCATTGTGCCCCTCCTTCTTTGGAACAGTGAACTACATACTGAAAATGGGAGCCAAATAAACCTTTTCTTCTGTAAATTGTAGGTGTTAGGTATTGTGTCTCAATGATGAGGAAAGTTTCCATATATATAATTTTTTTTTTGAGACAGGGTCTCGCTTTGTAATTCAGGCTGGCCCTGAGCTCACTATATAGCCCAGGCAAACCTCCAACCCAGCAATTCTCCTGCTTCTGCTTCCTGAGTACTGGGATGACAGTTGTGAGCCCCCATGCCCAGCACCGTGGTGTGTAGCATTGATTGCTGGTGGGCGTGAGTCACCACACCCAAAATTGTTGTATGTGGTTACGGGGGATCGAACCAGGGACCTTGTGCTTGTTAGGCAGGTGCCAGGACCACTAAATTTAACCAGCTAAATTTCCAGCCCAAGTTTCCATAATTTTTAAAAATTACTGTGGTTGGAGTGCTGGGCGTGGTGGCTCACGCCTGTAATACCAGCACTTGGGAGGCAGAGGCAGGAGGATTGCTGAGTTCGAGGTTTGCCTGGGCTACATAGTGAGCTCAGAGCCAGCCTGAACTACAAAGTGAGACCCTGTCTCAAAAAAAAAAATTATTGTGGTAAAGTATATAAAACATAAACTTTATCATAGTAACCATTTTCAAGGGCATAATTCCATAGCATTAAGTACATCCACATCTACCATTTTAAGTTCTTTTGGTGTTTTGTTTAGGGTTTACTTCTTTTCTTCTCTCTTACTTTATTTTTGTCTTCTTCTTGGATTCACCCTTGTAATCCAAACTTACAGGTAAAAAATTTTTTCAGCCTTTGTACAAAAGGGGGAAAAAAGAATGGTCCATTTAGGATTTGAGGCAGAATGTCTCATTAAAGCCGGAGACTGAGTGAGCTGCTGAGGCCCTGGCTGTGCTTTCTGCTGCTGTAACAAGACGGCTGCGTCTCCTGGGTTGGGGTGGGCTGGAGGCCAGGACAGTTGTGGGAGGACTGAAGGTACTCTCCTGCCAGAAAAAAAGTGAAAGGTTTTCATGTCTAGAAAGTCACATCTTCCTCAACTTTTTGGAGGCTATTCAGATCTTTCCATGCCTTAAAACTCTTCCATTGCCAAACTCAGACTGACCCTCTGGTTCTACCAACGAGAAAGAGAGGAATAAGCTCTTTTTGTGTTGGTGGACTCTGATCTAAAAAAATAAATAAATAAAAAAAATAAATCAAAACACAGAAAACATGGAATGGGTACAGAGGAGAAAGGGCTCTGTGTCCTGGAAATCAAGGCTTGGGTCTTCACATGACTGGAGCTTGAGAATTGGCAACAGGGTCCAAGACATTTGCAGCTGGCAAGTGCCAGTGCCTAGCAGTGGCTGGAGTAAGGAATTCAGCCACCTCAAACGACAGTTTTGAGAAAGACTCAAGGTGTAACCTCAACATTGATGGAAAACACTCTAGAGAGAGGAGGTTGCAAGCTACCAGGTAATGTAGGGACTCTGATATTGCTTATATAGACCAGGTCGGACTGAAGGTGAAGAGAACACTAGTAATGTGCTGAGGTTTAAACTCAATTTGCAGGGCGAGATGTGCAAACCTGTGCCACAGACGAAGTTCATGAGGAGGAAAGAAAAGGGAGTACGTGCACTGCCTTTAGAACACACGAGTCCCCGTGGAAGTCATGGTGCTCCAGAAATCATTGTTAATGTGGAAAGATCAGAGAGAAGTTTAGTTTGGAATTCTTTACTGGTTATGAACTTTTGGGATACACACTCAAACCACACCACTAGCAAGTCCCTCTAGGATTTCTAGCCTCCAGAACTGTTAAGACATAACTGTTGTTTAAGCACCAAGCCTATGGCTACTTGTTACAGCAGCCTGCCTAAGATGTGCTGGATAAGATGCCCTCTTCATGTCGCTAAAGGCCTGTTATACTCTTGCACTTTCCCAACTGCTGGAAAATAACAGATGTGGCCCTCAGCAACCGGCCAGGGCTCCCATCTGCCCTCAAGGCCAATTCCTTGAGCCCTGGAGACTAGATCTCAAAGAGACTAGAAATCATTTCAGGCCACAGCCATGTCCTAGCAACCTTTTCCAGTTCATGGAACAGTTGTGATGCTAGTGCAGCTGGTATCTGGTAAATGCCTGCTCCCTGGTTTTCAAATGACCACCTTCCTCACAGGAAGATGCAGAGTATGACATTTCTATAGGGGCTGGAGGGAAGGAGAAAAGGAGACAAAAATCCTTTGTCTCTTCTTTGTATAAGAGCTCTGCCCTCACGCCCTAATTACCTTTTAAAGATAGCACCTCCTGAGACCCTCACACTGGAGAGTAAGTGGTGTGGTTTGAATGTGTATCCCAAAAGTTCATAAATTAGAAACTTAATTTCCAAATTCATACAGTAATGACATTTGGCTATGAGGCCTTTGGAAAGAAATTAGTATTACATGAGATCATCAGTGTGGGTTCTTCATGGTAGCACTAGTGGCTTTAGAAGAAGAGGAAGAGAGACCAAACGTACTTGCTCTGTCTGACCATTTGCCACCCTCTGCACATTATGATGCAATAGCAAGGCCCTTGCCAGGTGGGCAGCAGCCTCTGGCTCCATGTGCTTGGGTTTTCTAGTCTCTGGAATCATGAGGCAAATAAACTTCTATTTCTTATGAGTTACCCTTCCGTATTTTGTTTTTGCAACCGAAAATAGACAAATACAGAAGGACAAATACATGTGAGCTTCGGTGTCTTACAAATGTTTCATCCGTAGCACAACAGCGTAGAGTTCTGAAACTCAGTGGAAAACAGGTTGCTCAGGAGGCCTGAGGCAACCCAGAATCAAATCCCCAGGCTGCAAGTTGCTAGCTGTGCAACTGCAATCAGGTTTCTTGGTCTTTTTATTGTCAGTTAGAATGTGGAGATATGTTTTTAAAACCCCAAAATAATAATACTCCAGGATGTTGGGAGACTCATCTTAAATAATGTATGTAAAGCTCTTCACTCAGTGTCTGCCACACCGTGTTCGTGTTGTTGTAACCGGGATGGTTCCCAGCCCACCTCTCAGGAATTGAGCAAAACCTCTGGGTGTTAGGGGTAGTGTGGGAAACAGCAAAGCCTCATGAATAGCACTGTAACCTGAGAAGGGCTGATGGGCCACTTTCCCTTAGTTCAGATGAGGTCCAGTGGGATACAATTACCAATTCTTGGTTTTCTTTTCACTCTTAGCAGAAAGGGTATAATTTTAATAAGATGAAAGGAGGCTTGCAGGCTCTTGATAACAAAGATCATCCCAGGCCACCCTTGCGTGTCTGCATCTTTCTCTGACTGTATGAAGCAACTCAGACTCACACACCTGCAGTAATGGTGTGGTGCAGGCGCACGTGGGCCAGACATTCCCCGGGGGAGGGGGGTGGCAGGAGGGCCCAGCCGGACTCTCCTGCTGTTAGAGCAGGGCAGTGACATGAGAGTGTTCTAGAAAGATTTCTATGAACATTGCTGTGCCCTCTTCCCCTAGAGTGGCAGCTCTCATTTCTTTCTCTTTCTCTTTCCTTCTTTCTTTCTTTCTTTCTTTCTTTCTTTCTTTCTTTCTTTCTTTCTTTCTTTCTTTCTTT
>PVIC010044671.1:0-14933 GCA_004025085.1 Thryonomys swinderianus
AGGAACAATATTTTGAAGGAGATTAAAGGCAACATGTCTTTTTTAAATTGAATTCTTTATTGGTACATTTTATACACAGCTCACAATCACACACAACATTGGGGAATTTGTACCAGTATATGACACAAGTTAATTCTCATTTTTACCCACATCCCTACTCACCCACAACCCCCCACCCCTTATATACATGCTCTTTCATTTTCTTTCAGAATCATATTTATTCCTTCCCCTCATTACTTTCCTACACCAAATTCCCTTTGGATATTTCCTATTTTACAAAAACTATCACACATTCTGGAATTCATTTACATCTACAGGTTCTCATACCAAAGAAAAGATCTGGTAATTGCATATCTGTGATCTATTTATTTCACTTATTAGTGTGTCCTCCAGGTGTCTCCATTTGCACATAAGTGAATGAAACTTGTCATTCTTTATGACAGAGTAATACTCCATTTTATTAAAAAAAAACCACATCATCTTTTTTTTTTTTTTTTTTTGAGACAGGGTCTTGCTTTGTAGTTCAGGCTGGTCCTGAGCTCACTATGTAGACCAGGAAAGCCTCAAACTCAGAAATCCTCCTGTCTCTCTGCCTCCAGAGTGCTGGGATTACATAATGGCTCATGCCACTATGCCCAGCACTGTGGTATGTGGTATTGATTGCTGGTGGGCATGAGTCACCACACCCAGCATTGTATGTGATTACCAGATTGAACTCAAGACCTTGTGCTTGCAAGGCAGGCACTGGAACCACTGAGCTAAATTTCCGAGCCGCACATCTTCTTTATCCAGTATCCAGTTAATGGGCATTTGGGTTGTTTCCACGATTGGGCTATCATGAACTGAGCTGCTATGAACAAGGGTGTACATTTGTCTTTCCAATGTGATTTTTAACATTTCTTTGAGTATATTCCTAGCAGGGGGATAGCAGGGTCGAATGGGACCTCTAGTCCTAGTTTTCTGAGGATTCTCCATACCGATCTCCACAATGGTTGCACAAGTCTACAATCCTACCAACAGTAGAGAAGGGTATATAACTTTTAATATAACTTTTTTTTCTTTTTTGGGACAAGGTCTCACTTTGTAGTTCAGGCTGGCCCTGAGCTCACTATGGTGCCCAGGCAAGCCGCTGCGAACTCAGCAATCCTCCTGTCCCTGCCTCCCGAGTGCTGGGATGACAGGCGTGAGCCACCACATCCGGTATTATGGTATGCGGTGTTGATTGTTGGTGGGCGTGTCTCCATGCCCAGCATTATATGTGGTCACCGGGGATCGAAATCAGGGCCTTGCGCTTGCGAGGCAGGCGCCGGAACCACTGAGCTAACCCTCCGGCCCAATATAACAATTTTTTAAAAAAAGATCTAAATATTCACCATATATTTTGATTGTACCTTGCATTAGGAAATAAAAGGTGAGTAAGATGGATATAGGGTAGGCCTGAGGTTTGGTAGTCTATGAGATGCTTCGGGTGACCCTGAGACAAATGAGCCTTTGATGCCAAAAAGAAGCATATAGTGCTGGGGTAGAGGAGAGCATGTGAAGATGACCATGCAGGAGACAGCACCAGGAAAAGTCTGAGGCCCTTCTCTAGAGCACCTGACTCTAAGCTACTGGTTGTTCCTGTTAATGCTTAAGATTTAAAAATTGATTATAAGGCAGGATTTATGTTCTCACTTAAGAAAATAAATAGTCTTTTTACCAAGATGCTGCCCAAGGTGAAGAAGGAAGTGCCTGCCCATCCCAGAACTGAAGCCAAAGCAAAAGCCTTGAAAGTCAACAAGGCATCCAGAGCCACAAAAACAAAATCCGCGCATTGCCTGCCTTCGCCATCCCAAGATCCTGGAGCTTTGAACACTCACAGTTTTATCAGCTGAACACAGACCTGATTCAACAGCAGCTACTAACATCTGGGGAGACTTTTCAGTTTACAGAGAACCCCAATATGTGGCGATCTCTTTTCAGCCGCTGCCTCCTCCTCCTCCTCCTCCTCACTGGGCCTCCAGTATCTTCTCCACTCTGCCAGCGGGGTTCATTTGCAGAACTGAAACCTTAGTTAAGTCTCGTTGAGGTTTGTTTTAAAATTGGCTGTTCCCACCCACGGTCCTTTGAGCTATAAATAGAAAAAAAAAGTTTAATTAGTAAGGTAAGACATCTGATCTACATCCACTTGATCCCTGAAGAGGAAATCTAAGAGGTTGTTACTATCACTTTTTCAATCCTATATAAGGTAGGTCAGTAAGGAAGCAAAAGCACATCTGTGTTTGGCTCCTTTGACTCTGGTTTTTGTTTTTGTTTTTGTTTTCCCCTGACTCTTCTTGGGGGAAAATCTAAAAGGGTAAGTAGCTGGTGGGCCTTGCCAGACCCCAAGGTCTTCTTCTTTCCAAGCATTCACGGGAGGGTTGTACATGTCATGCGCAGATTTTTCTCTTCGTATGGCTTTGGTACATGGTCAGACTCTGCCTCCAGGGGCTTTTCTTCATCCAAGTCCTACTCTTGAGGACAGAGAGTGGCTTCTACAGAGCTCAGCAGCAGCTCACACTGTCTCCTTTCCCACATGCAATTCGCAACATTCTCTAGCTTATGTATGAAATTGCTATTGCATTTACAACATAGTTTATTTTTGAGTGATTTGTAGCTGCTTGTGTGATAGATTGTGTGTACATAATTTTTACAAAACTGAATCAAGAAGTTGCCTGGGTTGTGTTTAAAAGTGTCATCTTTGGAATCTATTCAGGAGAAGGTAGTGAGCTGAAGAGGTTGGGATTTTTCCTGCATCTAGTTTTTGTTCGGATATCCTGCTCCATCACTTCATACACAAGTGCTTATCCTGTCTTAAAAGTTCTAGATGGTGGCTAGGATGTAGTTAGAGCAATTCATTTTAGACAAGTAACATCTGTGTGAGCACGGGCAATGTATGCCCTGGATGTGTGTGTTTCTGTTTGCTGTTTATCACGTCTCATTTATTCTTGTGTGATTAGGTAAAAAATGAGCATCACAGACGTGCTTAGTGCTGATGACATTGCGGCTGCCCTACAGGAATGCCAAGGTAAAGGGCGGTGGGACAGGCGTGGGGTTTCCTCCCATATTCCTACCTCCAGTGAAGCAACAGAAATGAGCATGTGAGCTTTGCTGAATGACCCACGGAATGAGAGGATGAAACTGCGAGCAACTAGATAACTACAGGGATGGGACTATGGTGCGTGTGTAAGATGAAAGAAACTTAGAAAAGTGGAGGTAGAGGGAATTAAGCCTGTTTGAAACCAAGGACCGCCTCTCCTCCACTCATCAGTCCAGCCGTGTTGAGGACTCCGGTACACAACCTGTTGGCGTGGGGAGAGATTCAGAGGATGAAGAAGGAGAGATGGGCAAAATCAGGTGGAGAGGGGCAGGCGGGGAAGCAAGAACAGGAGCTGACATCCCGGAGTCACCCACCTTGGCCACCTCAAAGTCTTGGTTTGGTCGAGTATCCCTGTAGCTCAACGATATTATGAAAGTCATTTTAATAGTCTTTGTTTTCAGCACCGAGTCCCAAATATAGAATGCACTCTAAGGAGCATCAGAATAACCAATCCATTCTGTGTTCTTTAGATCCAGATACTTTTGAACCCCAAAAATTCTTCCAGACATCAGGCCTCTCCAAGATGTCAGCCAGCCAGGTGAAGGATGTCTTCCGGTTCATAGATAATGACCAGAGTGGATACCTGGATGAAGAAGAGCTTAAGTAAGCTTTGTCCTTGGCACCCCAACATTGCTAGGCTTCTGGGATTCTTCAGGGGCAGCAGAGAACAGAGTCAGTGGACCATATTTCTCCCCACACAAAGCACCACACAAGGTGCAATGCTTAGGTGTGAGTCCTTAGTTAAAGACGTTTCCTTTGGCAAATGGACTTAAAACTCTTGAAAATAAATGTCTGCAATTGGTTTCTACAACACAGGAGATCTTTGCTTGCTAAGACCTGACTGATTATTATGACTACTGAAAAGAGTGGGGGGGCTTAAAGAGAAACAACGGAAAGAAGGAAGGGAGAAAGGAAGGTGGAAGGAAGGAAAACAGAGATGCACGGTCTTTTAGAAAATCCCCATCAATCTCTATTATCCTGTAGGTTTTTCCTCCAGAAGTTTGAGAGTGGTGCTAGAGAACTCACTGAGTCAGAAACCAAGTCTTTGATGGCCGCTGCAGATAATGATGGAGATGGAAAAATTGGGGCTGATGGTATGTCCATAACTATATACAATCTAAAACACATTAGCTCCTGGAGCTTTGGGTTTGGGGCTATGGTATTAAGCAGATGAGGGTTGAAGCCTCCTTTCTTAATCTTGCTGAGGCTTTAGTCTTCTCCCCTGTGCAGTCAGACTAAACATGAGGATGACAGTGTCGTGAATAAAAATTCTGACAATCTGGCATGTAGCTCGTATAGCATACTCTTAGTATGTTTAAGGTCCTGGCTCCATTTGTAGCACTGCCAATAGCAGCAAAAATCTGGCACGATGTCTGGGGTGTATGATAGCAGCTAGTTTTCTGGTCATTGTCTTGCAGGATGCTCTCATGTAACTTGAAAATAGGGCAAGGGCTTTTTCTACCAGGGGGATCTGAGTCCTCTGGTCAGGGACAGATTTGCATGCCCTAATGTGTCTCACATCAGAGAGTCAATTGGCTTTTGAGGGTTTAAACATAGTATGTGCATTTTAGTGGTCACTAGCCCACCAAGCGGACAGTATTAAAAATAGGACACCATTTACAGACTCTTCTATGGGCAAAGCCCTGGATTGAAATGTTACCCTCATTGCATGGTCGTGCAATTGTCGTCAATAGGTTTTGCCATGCCACTGCTATGCTTGGTAGGGACTTTGTGCCAACTCAGACCTGTTGCACTAATTTGAAATTTAAGTTTGCATTAAGTCCTTCAAAATATATCACTATAGTTTACTAGAACAGAGGTTAATGCAGCTTCATAGATAGCTCATAAAAACAGTTTAGGCATGGGAGGATTGATTGACTTATACACACCATGAAAGACATCCAAAAAGATCAAGCTTACCAATGAATATAACAGGCTGGGGATGTACCTCAGAGCAGAGCATTTACTTCCCAGCATGTGCCAGGTTCTGGGTTCTGTCCTCTACACTGCAAATAAAAGGAAAAAACAACAACAAATATAAAACAAACCCCAGTTTTCAATTTCAAACTGTAGCATTAACATCTTGTCATTATGATCATCTTTCCTTTAGTAACAAAAATTTCTGGAGGTAAGTTTAAGTTTCAGTGGAGACAAGTTTATTCAAAGATCCACCCTACTAGTCTCTAAAAATGCAGTATATTGCTATAGAATAAAGGAAGAAAACCTCCCATTTTTGTCTTAAATTGACCAGGCAAAAATATAAATGTTCACAGGCTGCAATAGAGTTAGACAAAAATCCCTTCATTGGTAGAGAGAAATGATTGAGTCAGTCAGTTCTAAAGGTGAAGTGTGTGTTAAGGAAGATGATGCAGAGAGATAAGATGTTACAGAGATCTGCTACTCACGGTTTTCTTCTCATGCCCTCCAAGGGAACCACACTGGTCATCTGAGAATGTCCTTTGTCGTTTCCTTCCCTGTTCAGAACTCTCATGGTGACAACACATCTGTAAAGTACCACCCCCACTCACCCTGTTCTCCCTGCTTCTGCTCTAGAATTCCAGGAAATGGTGCATTCTTAAAAGCCCCAGGCTTTGGAGAAAAAAAAGAGGAAGGGACACTCAGCTGGAAGGCCTCCAGAGCCCTGGGAATGGGAGACCCTACATCCTGCCCCAAACTCATGTATTAATTTCCCCTGAAACATGGCTGCAATTTGCTCATTGCTTGAGAGAGAAAATAAGACACTCCATGGCCCTTTTGGTGGTAAGGCCCCCCTGCAGGCAATGCCTTTAAAAATCACCCAATAAAGATAGCGCCTTGTCATTGGCTGATGTGTGGGTGTGTTTTTTCTCTGCAAAGTAGAGACCAAACTGGGTATGGTGGCACAAACCTGCCTGTAATCTCAACCTTCTCAGAAACTAGGGATGGAGGATAGCAAATTTGAGGCAATTCAGTGATTAAGCAAGACCTTGTTTCAAAATAAAGCACTTTTAAAATGCTACATGAATGCTGCATCTGAGGATGTAGCTCAGTGTGAAGGGCCCAGGGTTCAGTCTGAGTACTGGCCCTCAAAAACATGAGGGGCTTGGGCCAGAGATTTAGCTCAGTGGTTCCAGCTCCTGCCTAGCAAGCGCAAGGTTCCTGGTTTGATCCCCGGTAACCACATACAACCATATTGGGCATGCTGACTCACACCCACTGGCAATCAGTACCACACACCACAAATGCTGGGCTTGGTAGCTGAAGCCTATAATCCCAGCACTTGGGAGGCAGAGGCAGGAGGATTGCTGAGTTCGAGGCTTGCCTGGGCTATATAGTGAGCTCAGAGCCAGCATGAACTACAAAGCAAGACCTTGTCTCAAAAAATAAATAAATAAATAAAAAATAACAATAGGAATCTCACAAATAAATGGCATCATTGAACCAGGATTTTTCTGGAGATTTACTGAACTCCGAAATTAACACGAAGAGATTTTAGTCAACATAAAGTCATCTTCCCGATGTGCTTTCTGCCACTGGAGGCTTGAATGACACAAGACAGATTTAAGTAAAAGCAAACAGGACAAGACTGAAGGTCAGGAAGCTGGAGAGGGTCAAGAAGTCAGGGGGCTAGCTCAGCACCCAGACACATAATCTGTCTTCCCTCCCCTCCCCTCCCCTTCCCTCCCCTCCTCTTCTTTTCCCTTCTCTTCTTCCCTTCCCTTCCCCCCCTTCTTAGAAAAACAAGCTCTCAAACTTGCCTGCCTTCACGCAGCCTTCTGCCACCTCCTCTCTTCTCAGCCACCATCTTCCTGGCTCTGAGTGACACCTCTGGAGCCAGCGACAGGAGCCTGGCCTTACTTTCAGGCCAGCCTCCCAGTCCTGTTATAGGATTGTCAAGAAACTTGGGCAACCTCAGCCAGGAAATTCACGTTAGGTGGCATCCAGGTGACCTGCATAGCTACTCTCCCGTTGACCCTGAGAGACAGGGGCTCCTCTGAGGTGCTGATGCATTTTCCTGGATGTTTGTTTAAACCTCATGCTTTACCCCAGCTCTAACTTGCCATGTCCTGAGGTCTCCAAGACTGCTCTCTGCATGATAAATAGCTAGTGAGATTTGAACCTCTCTTTCTTGGAAGGTCAAATGTAAGGGAGTTTTCAAAGTATGACGACACTATTAGAAAGGGACTTGCCCAGATGGCCCATGCCTGTGGCCCCAGCACTTTGAGAGGCTGAGGCAGGAGGGTCACAGTTTCACCCCACGTTTTTGAACCTGTATCAGTTTGAAGAATGTGACAAGATATTAAACATAGTATTTTCTGGGTGAACAAAACTCATGAAGGTAGTTTTCAAATGAAAATTGGGAACTTCAGCTTTAAAATGAAGCCCTGTTGGGGAGGGCCAAAAAAATGGACCTCTCCTGACAGTCTCTTTTGTGCCTGTCCCCACCTCCTGTTCCCACACTCCTCTCGCCCAGTGTCCCCCTTTCCTGGCTAACACCGCCCATTGCCAGCTTCCCAGTGTGCATGGAAATGTCTCCTAGATGTGAGTGTGAATCCTTCAAAGCACAGACAGGGGCCAGGTGTGGTGGCGCACACCTGTAATCCTAGCACTTGGGAGGTTGAGGCAGGTGGATTGCTGTGAGCTCGAGGCTTGCCTGGACAAGACCCTATCTCAAAAAAAAAAAACAAAACAAAACCAAACAAACAAACAAACAAACAACAACAAAAACAGAGACAGAAAGACAACCTTCCTTTCCTGGACTCATGCCCTTGGTTCTTAAAATAGTCACCTTTTGTCTTCATACTATATGCTTAGATCTGGTCCTTAATTTTCATTTCATTCTATTACTCTTCCCCAGCTGATTTTTTTTTCTTTTCCTATGGTACCGAGTATTGAACCCAAGACCTGCACACTAAGCAACTCCAGTCCTCCTCCTTTAAAAAGTATATGATTTTTATTTTGAAAAATAATTGGGTGGGCTTGAGCTTGGGATCCTCCTGCCTCAGCCACCCAGATAAATGCCACTATGCCCAGCTTAGAACACAAATTGTTTCTAAAAAATTAACTTTGTACAAAATAATTTGTTTTAAAATAGGTTATATTTGTCAAGTGTTTGACATGCCCATGCCATAATCCTAACACTCAGCAGACTCAGGTAGGAAGACTGCCAAAAGTTTGAGATCAGGTGGGCTACATAATGAGACCACTATCTCAATAATAAATAAATAGACGGGTCATATTCAACATGTATCTCACAGAAAAAACAATGAAAAGATACACAGGAAAAAATTAATGGTGATTCCCTCCAACTGGGAGGATTATAGAACAATGATCTCAGATTGGAGCCTTTTTAAAAAGTGGAGCATACCCGGTGTCTGCCTTGCAAGCACAAGGTCCCAAATTCAATCCTGTAACCACATACCACAATGCTGGGCGTGGTGGGTCACGCCTGTAATCCCAGCATTCAAGAGGCAGAGGCAGGAGGATTGCTGAGTTCGAGGCTTGCCTGGGCTACATAGTGAGCTCTGTGCCAGCCTGAACTACAAAGCAAGACCCCACCTAAAAAAAAAAAAAAAAAAAAAAAAAAGACATTCTCTTTGCTAGTTGTGGTGATGTACACCTGTAAGCCCTGCTATCTGGGAGGTTGAGGCAGGAGCATTGTAAGTTTGAATCCAGCCTGGGCAATTTAGCAAGACCCTGACTCAAAATAAATAAATAAAACAAGACTGGTGATACGGCTCAGTGTGTAGGCTCTGTGTTTAATCCTCAGTACCAAAAAAATGTTTTCAGTAATGAAATGATGTATTTTGACTTTAAATTGAAGGCCTAAACTGCAGCATAGATTGTAGAGCTGAAAAATCATCTTTTCCTAATTGATTATAAAATAGGACGTCAATTCTGGCTTTATTTTTATTTTTAACTCCAGCTTTAACTTGGACTATTGTTCCTTTATACTTTTAGTTTGTTCATAATTTAACAGATCTTAAAGCCAGCTTTGTAGATGTCCTTAATTGTTGAGACTAAATGGATTACAATACCCCAAACATGATCTAGTCTTTTCTTCCACTGTTTGCACATTATGAAAAATTCGAAAGATTTTTTAGACAGATAGGTTTTCAAAATAGGTGTTTCCAGCTCAAAAACAAAGTGCAGTTTATATGGGAAATACTTGTCTGTTTGTTCAGGTTTACAAGATACATAGTTAATTCCATGTAAGCGCTACATTTTAATCTTGTGTAATGAGTACACAGGGATCTAATTTCAAACAAAAACCGATCTTCTATCTCCTTTGCTGTGGTATCACTTTGCAAACACTTAAGAAGACAGATGAAATTGGAATCACCAGGATAGTTTCCACCTGACCTGTTAATTTATTCACTGAAAGACTATACATTTACATAATGTTTTGGGTAGTTTTGAAAAGTTACCTTTTTTGGTGGTGGTTTGGGTTGATTTTGACATTGTTCTCCTAGGGGGTTAGCAATGAGTATGAATGGATTCCAGCCTTAATTTGTTTTCAAGTCATGAAGCATTTTAAACAGAGCAGAAGCAAAGCAACATCGACATCTGTGTGCCTCGCTTTATCAAATCTTGGCACCTACTGGGGCTGGAGATTTAGCCCAGTGGCTCTGGCGCCTGCTAAACAAGCACAAGGTCCTGAGTTCAATTTTGGTAACCACATACAACAATACTGGGCGTGGTGATTCACCCCCACCAACAATCAGTATCACATACCAGAATGCTGAGCGTGATGGCTCACTCCTGTAATCTCAGCACTCGGGAGGCAGAGGCAGGAGCATTGCTAAATTTGAGGCTTACCTGGGCTACACAGTGAGAGCTCAGGGTCAGCCTGAACTACAAAGCAAGAACCTGTCTCAAAAAACAAAACAAACAAACAAAAATCTTGGCACCACCTGTGGACTGAAAGAGCTTTTGCCTGAGATCTAGAAGGTGGTGTGAAACAGTCCCCTTGCCCCGTGCCCCTCCCCCCACATTGGATTGAACCAGGGCCTCTGCACTGAGCTATATCCCCAGCCCTACTGATTGGTTGACTAATTGGGACAGGGCCTCACTAAGTCACTAAAGTGAGAAAAAGTGGCCCTATGTGGTGGTGGTCTGAGAGGCACATACTGTGCACAAATCTTTACTCAGCAGCTTCTTGATGGAGATTGCAGGAAGAGAATTCAAAATGGCCATGTGGCCAAAACTCTGTCAGCACCATGTGCAGAGCCAAAACTCTGGAAGAGAAAAAGCTAACTGCAAGGTCTGCTTCTCCACCCTGCCTTACTCTGCAATTTGGCACTAGTCACTCATTCAGTACATATATACTGTGTGCTTTGAGGCAGATCCTGTGTTAGACCATGGAATTAGATGATGTCAGTACAGCCCTAGTTTGGAGAACACAGACATGCAGTCTTTTGAGACAATTAGACATATAGTACACGATAACCTGTCCCAGAACCCCCACCCTGGAACTGCTGTGACCTACTTGAAAGCATCCTTTCCCCACATCTTGTTTCCTTGACATTTTGAGCTCACAAATTCTTTGTGCAAAAGTTAGGAGTCTTACAACCAAACTCCACTTGAATCCCTATCATTATCAGGATCGTAGTTCAGGATTATGGCAGGCAATTTGGCCTTTTCTCTCTTTTTCTGAGCCATGGAATGCTGGGCATGGCAGAGCGCAGGATGGGAAAAAGTAGAAGTCTGCTAAGTTTATGCTCAGATCACAGAGCCAATCATTCTCATTTGTCTCATCTGACCACAAACTGAAGTTTTTTTCTCATCCTGACTTTAATATCTCTTAGTTCTAGATTTTTCTGAATTATTGCTATATACAAGAACAACATTTGGCTACTTCCTGCACCAACTAGGGGCTTACTGCCTACTCTCCCATAGCCATGGGTATTCTACTATTGTTGAATCACTGTTGACACAGAGGGAAACTCCGCAAGACTTGCCACTTTCCCTGGCTCCTCAGGGAAGTGAGACACATATCCTCTCTCGGCTGAGCTCTCCAACCTACATGGGTATCTACCATCACTACCGCACTCTTACCCCTGTGCACACCCTAGGCCTGAGGTAGGACAGGGAGGTACATCAATGTTTAAGTTTCCTTGTCTTTAGAAACTTAAAAAATATTTTCTTTGGTTTTCGGTTGTTTGGTACTACCTCTTTCTTGTGATAACTATTGTCACTAATTATATGGATAAGGGCAAAATGTACAAGGAAATAGAGGAGAAAATGTCATCTGACAGCATGAGTCCATACATCAGTGACAACAGAAATTAAAACTAAGGAATTAGTATTAATTTACAGAAATAAAAAACTTTAATTGAAAAGAAAGCAAAATGGTAGGGGACATTAGACTGAGTTGCTGACAATGGTCAAACTGGCCCCTTAAAAAGAAAAGTAAGAGAAAATAGAAGAGACCTAAATCTGAGGAACTGAAGGGGATATAGTTCTGATCCATTAACAAAAGAAAGGGAACTAGTTTCATAGGGTGCTGTTTGATCATTGTCTCAGTCCTGGTTTTGTAGCTCAGGAGAAATCCTTATGGCTTGAGGAGTGGCTCCGTTTCTTTGAGAAGACTGCTCTTGTTTGGATGGGGCAAGTTTGGTTCTCACTCTGAAGTAAATACTCCCACTGAGGGGCTCTGGAGTAAAAGCTGGCAATTAGATGTCCTTGTAAATTCTGAAAATTACTTCCACTTGTCTTGGTGTCTTCAGTCTTGAAAGGGGATGAAATGGGCTGGTAAAATTCAAAACTTGTATTACAGATACTCCTTGAGTGATTAACATTTCTATGCAGGTGAGCACAGATCTGACCCAAATTTTTAAGGCAAAGAGAAAAAAAAATGAAGGCAGAGGGGCCAAGCTTCATCCTTTTAGTTGTCCTTTGTGCATCTGCAGGTCTAGCTTCTAGGTTATTGTTACAAAGTCATAACTAATATTAATGTTGACCTCACACATTTACACCCCATTTTGTTCTTTACAAAGGGCTCTCATTTGTATCATCTAATGTACTATTTGTAATAATCTCATTTTATGGAGGAGGAAATTGAAATTAAAAGAGCTTAAGTGATTGCCCAAATGGTAAATGACAAAGCCAGAACTCAAATACAGGTTATCTGACCAAGCTCTGGCTCTTCCTATTCTTGAAATATTTGCTCTGAGACAGAAGAGTTCTTCAGACTATGTTCCCTGAAGTCTCAGGATTCTGTGTCTCTGTTTCCAGGATCCCACAGGAGATGGGAATGGCAGGTAGTTCCTGGAAAAGGCCAGAGGAAGGTCTGTAGTCTTAGGCTTCAGTTACAGTCTATCACCTGGACCCTCATTCAACTTTGGTTGCTCTATCTACCTTATTTTTTAGAAGTCCTCTAAAGACTTTTTGAGAAACAAATATGTGTAAGACAGTTCTGTAATCTTAAATTGTTTTTCCTTAGATTATTGCTTTAATGACAAAATATGTACTTCTAATGGCACAATTTCATGCACTTAAGAGTATACTAACTGAAAAAGACAAGAGCAAGGAAAGGTAGCAATCATTTGTTGAATTACATGCTGGACACTTGATGTGCTTTTCTAATACCATTTAATTCTTAAAGTGCAATTTCTACTACATAGGGATTAGCTATTAATCATTTCACAAATAAGAGCAGCTGGACCAAGGCTATGGTACAGGATTGAATCAAGGTCTCACACTTATCAAGTGGCAGAGTAGGGATAGGTACCCAGATCTGTCTCATGTCCAAATTTCAACGCATTGCCTCCCTAAACCAGGTTTATGAGGTTGGGTTAGAGAAGTGGTCTTCTAAATTTTATCTATTAATACCAGGTAACCTAAACCAAGGTCTCCTAGAGGTCAGCTAAGCAATCTGCTGTAAGGCTCTGAGCTCCAACTCTAGGGCACAACAACCCCTTCCAACTGTGTCCCAGTCCACACGACTCAAAAGGCTTAGATAATCCCAAAGCTGTCAAGGTTTGGGAATGGGCACCATGTGGTGAAGGCCACATCTGATCCCAGCTCTGCTGCACAGACAGTTGCACAGAAAGCAGGTAAGGCATACACACTTTTGGGATGGTTTTGATCCAGTGGCTATCTGCGGTCTGACAGGGACTCTTCAGAGATGATGTGATGGCTCCAGGAACAGGCTGCATTCACCCCTAAATATGTTCATTTACAAGCCAGGCCTTCGTTTACACTTTCCAATCCACCCCCCCCCCCAAAAAAAAAACACCTCAATTGTACCAGCTGCATTTTTTTCTTACATTTTTTTCATCGCCTTTAGCGATGACAGAAACACCGGAACCAACAACAATAAATTGTACTGTATAAGAAACACCACAGTTCAGGACTCAGGCGGGAAACCCGGCCCACCCGGACCTGTTAAAAAGAGACACCGCACCTGGGATTGTTCTTCCGGGCCAGCCGCGGCCACTTCCGGGCTGTCGGCAAACGAGGTGGAAGTGCCGGCTGCTCACAGTTGCGGTGTCTGGGCGGGCAGAGGGAGGCTCCCAAATAGGGGGCCGGGCCGGGATGGCGGCGGCGGCTGCCGGGGCCGGCACTGGGTCTTGGACATCCCAGGAAAAGCAGTTCCCACCGGCGCTGCTGAGCTTCTTTATCTACAATCCGCGCTTTGGGCCACGCGAGGGAGAGGTACGGGGAGGGGGCTGCGCTGGGGCGTGACGGTCGTGGCCTGGGAGGGTTAGAGGCGACTGGCAGGCGTCCGTCCGCCGGAGCCGTGGGCTGCGCCGGGATCGTGGCCCCTGTCATTCTGGCCCCAGTGTGCGCCGGGCCGGGGGGCGGGGTACGTGGGGACCTGGCGACACCTTTCAGTTGCCAGAACGGTGCTTGTCCACCGATTGAGTGTGCGGCAGGTGAGTCGCTGCGATTCATGAGTTGTCTTGTTTCGCCGTGCGGTACTTCTGGACAATTAAAACTGAATTTGTGAGCCGGGCGTGGTGGCGCACCCCTTAATCCCAGAACTGGGAGGTTGCGGCAGGATTGCAAGTTCCAGCCCAGCCTGGGCTCTTTAGTTACCCTGTCTCAAGATTATATATATATATATAGTAACTTTCTTGAAGACAGCTCAGTACGAAGGTCCTGGGTGCAGTCCCCAGTAAAGGAAAAACTTTTTTTTTTTTTTTTTTTTTGAGACAGGGTCTCGCTTTGTAGTTCAGGCTGGCCCTGAGCTCACTATGTAGCCCAGGCAAGCCTCGAACTCAGCAATCCTCCTGTCTCTGCCTCCTGAGTGCTGGGATTACAGGTGTGAGCCACCACGCCCAGCCCAGGAAAAACATTTTTTTTTTCTTTGTATTAGAGATCCAACTCGGGACCTTGTCCTTGCGAGAAAAATTGCTTTCTGAACTTTTCTTTGATATTGGACTAAGTCTCTGACGTAGAAGTATGGAACCAGAGTGCGGAATTGTGGCCCCAAAATAGTGCAAACTTGGAGGAAACCCAGGAAGGTGTTTTTATCACCCAAAATTAATAAATTACAGGAATCGTTTGTTCTGCGGTGAGCACGGCGACTTCCTCAAAAGATGTCCAGAGATGTGTTTTGTTACCAGAAAATCACAGTCGTACCGGAAGGACTGTCAGTCCAAATGCTTGTGAAACAGCTGGATTTTTAAGTTTTTTTTTTTTTTTTTTTTTGCTTTTTGGAGACAGGGTCTCGCTTTGTAGTTCAGGCTGGCCCTGAGCTCACTATGGTGCCCAGGCAAGCCGCCGCGAACTCAGCAATCCTCCTGTCTCTGCCTCCCGAGTGCTGGGATGACAGGCGTGAGCCACCACGCCCAGCATTATATGTGGTTACCGGGGATTGAACTCAGGT
>PVIC010044672.1:0-14908 GCA_004025085.1 Thryonomys swinderianus
CCTACAAAGCAGTGAAGCACTATCGTGCGCTATACAACACAGCTAATTTTTTAAAACAATACGCTAAGTGAAAGAAGCCAGATAGGAAAGGCCATGTGTTATATGATTCTGCTTCCTGGAAACATCCAGAACAGGCAAATCCATACAGTCAGAGAGTAAATCAGTGGTTGCTGGGTGGAGGATAAAATAGGGAGAGACTAATCCATACAGAGGTTTGGGGATTGGGACTCAGTAAGGAAAATGTGCTGGAATTAGCTAAGGGTGATGGCTGAATAAGTTCACAAATGTACCTAAACCATTGAATTGCACACTATATACATGTGAATCATGACATATGAATTATGATTTTTAAAAAAGCTGTATGTGGTTATACCACTGAGCTAAATTATGACTATTATTCTCTGATCACTGGACTTTCCTTTATGCCTTGTGACTAGTCCTGTGCAATCACATTCCTAGGGAGAGCCCTGAATATAGATGGGTCTCCCTCAGAAGACAGGCCTCCCTTAGCCCACGTGGGTCCCCCTGGGGCTCCTCTGAGTGCTTACCACACCTGCCTTCCAGCACCACCTGCTCAGTGTGTGACCTTTCTCTGGGTAGTGCCTGTCCACAAGTGCCAGGGAGTCTCATGGGCACCTTCTGGTTTCTAAAGATTGTCCCCAAAAGTTGGGGCAGGTGGCCTGGTACTAGCTGCTTTCCTTCTTTGTCCTCAGAGGCTCAGGTCTGGCTGTGAACTCTGTCTTAGGCTAGGCACACGGACTCCCAAAAGATACCACTGAAGAAAGCACTGAGGAAATAAGGCTGATTCACAGGAGCCCAACGCTCAGATCTGCATCTGACCCAGGCTGGTAACAGTTATGACTTCTGGGGCCTCTTCCTCTGAGCTGAGGTAAATACATGTATAAGTATAAACACACATACACACACTCACATGTATACATACTCATTTATGTGTATATTTAATTTTAAATGCCTCCCAGTTTCATTATTATGTCTTTGTCATTCCCAACACAGAAATGCTAAAAATAATGCAGTTTAATGATGTTTTGTTTTCCATATTTGCTATCTCTATTTGTATAATATACACATTTTTTCTGTACTATTTAAATGAGACTTTGTGATAGGTAAATAATAAATACTTCATCTTGAATCTCCTCACAGTAAGGAAAGGTATTGCCATACCCAGTCACAAAAAAATCATCTCAGTGAAAAACTTACATGTAACTTCATAGTATTAGCTCATATTCCAGACCAATGTCCCATTTCCTTATTCATCCTAAGGATATTTGTTATAAGGTTAAGTTTAGATCTATGTTTGCTTTCAGTAGTTGTTATGTTGCATTGGTCTCTTTTAGTTTGGAAAATTCCACGTCCTTCCTTTTTCTGTACCACTACATCTTATCTAAGGCAGTTATCCTGTGGAACATTTCACATTCTAGATTTCTAGGTTCACCTAATTATTCCTTCATGGTTATTGTTATAGTTTATAACTTTGACCCTGTATTTTGTAACATGGAAGTTTGTCTTAAAATTTAAGCATATTATAATAATTTTAAAGAAATTTACTAAAGAAATTTGAAAAGTAATGAAAAGTTTCGGTCACTGATATTCCCTATCCTCTTCAAAATTATTTTTCATATTTTCTTCCAGTCTTTGACTATTCAATCATTTTGTTTTTCCATTTATTCAGTTCATGTGTTTCATTTACTAGGCGACTTATCTACTGAATGCCAGCCACACACCGATATAATGCTCTTTATTTTTGGTACCAGAGATCAAACTCAGGGCCTTGCACTTGGGAGGCAGGCACGCTGCCACTGAGTTAAATTGCCAGCCCCTAATAAGGCTTTTGCTTAGGTACTTGTACTGGGATTGTATACATGGATTTTAATTGTTTTTTTGGTTTTTTTTTTTTTGCTTTTTGGAGACAGGGTCTTGCTTTGTAGTTCAGGCTGGCCCTGAGCTCACTATGGTGCCCAGGTAAGCCGCCGCGAACTCAGCAATCCTCCCGTCTCTGCCTCCCGAGTGCTGGGATGACAGGCGTGAGCCACCACGCCCAGCATTATATGTGGTAACCGGGGATCAAACTCAGGTCCTTACGCTTGTGAGGCAGGCGCCGGAACCACTGAGCTAACCCTCCGGCCCTTTGTTTTTTTTACACTGCACATTTCACTGTATTTCTTGCATTAGCACGTAGCCTGAAACCTTATTTCATTTAAATGATATACTTTTGGGCCGGAGGGTTAGCTCAGAGGTTCCGGCGCCTGCCTCGCAAGCGCAAGGTCCTGAGTTCGATCCCCGGAAACCACATACAATGCTGGGCATGGAGACTCACGCCCACCAGCCATCAATACCACATAGCACAGTGCTGGGCGTGGTGGCTCACGCCTGTAATCCCAGCACTCGGGAGGCAGAGACAGGCCAATTGCTGAGTTCCAGGCTTGCCTGGGCTACATAGTGAGCACAGAGCCAGCCTGAACTACAAAGCGAGACCCTGTCTTAAAATGAATAAATAAATAAATAAAAATAAATGATAATACTTTTAATTCATGTTCCCTTCAAAAATTAAAAATAATGTTTCTGCACAACCAGTGAAATAGTGTAAAGATCCAAAAAGTAACTAAAAAACAGTAGCTGGTTTTGGCTCCCAGCCCTTCTGGGTGGCTAGTGCCGGAGGCCCCTGCCTGCTGTCTATGTGTTACCAGCTCTGAATGGCTGAAAAAATAAGGTGCAGCCCTGGATAGCTAAAGGTTCTGGCAGCCTAGAAGAAACGTTCTGCACCGTACTTCCGTCTCTGTCATGAACTTTTATTCCATTGGGGCTCATTGTCTCTAGCTGGGATAGATGTCAAAGTTCTCACCTATGTTCACCTGGCTCCTGCTTCTCCCATGGTTGCCTGCATGCGGTGACCACAAGCATCTGAAGCAGCCCTGGGCTGAGGCTCTGCTGCTGTGCACTTGCTGGATTAGCTCTTCTCGATGTTCCTTTGATGAAAGCACCCCCTCTGGCCCTCATTCACTTACCAGCAACACCTGCAGGCCCTGTTCACCCCTAGGAATGCGAGACTGGAGCAGCTGTGACTGAATCACCAACACCTGTAGGCAGAGGTGGGCGGTGCCAGCCTCGGTCCCGAATCCTGCCTGACAATCAGTCCCGTGCAAGGTTCAGGGTTGTGCACTTAAAAGATATCCTCAAACAGGCAGATGTGTTTTCAGATCCAGGGGTACAGAACCCATCCCTGGTGAGGGACGGAACCAGGGTTCTCAACCTGCTGTTTGAGCAGGCTCTGTGAACCCTGGAGGAAAGCGCCCAGTAGTGATGGCACTGATGTTGCTACCAACATAATTTTTCTGCTTATTATTTTTTCTGATTATAAAAGACATACATGTTCATTATTAAGCCAGTCAGCTATGCAACAATACTTTGCTAACTTTTGATGTATATGAGTCCACTTTTTGTGTGCTTTTGTGGATATGTGTGTAAATATTCAATAGTATAACAGGAACTGTAGAATATTGACTAAAAATATACATTATTTTTAATGGCCACATAGTGATTCATGAACATTTATTAATTTATCTTATCACCTCTCTAATATATAGTTTTAGTTAAAATATTTTTCTTTTGCATACAACTTAGCAAAAGCATCTTTTCTATTCTCTTGTGTTGATTCCCTTATATTGGTAAGTAGAAGCAAAATTAAAAAGTAGACTTAATATTAAAGTTTGTATTATTTTTCAATGATTTTCTTCACAAACATTTGTAAATTTTTCTGTCAATTTGATAATATCCTTTATCACATATCACACTTAACCTCACATACAAATTTAATGTCTTGTTTATTTTGTTTTTACATAGTTTCATTTTTCAATCTAATAGGTATAAATGATACCTCAGGTAAATTTTCTGATTATTAGCAACACACTATCTATTTTTATCTTCCATTCATTTAACCATTTGTATACTGAAATATCAACTTCTTCCAGTTCATCTGCAGGTAGTTTTTATTTAGGTTCAGGATCAATAGTGAAATTCTCAATAATAATAACTAGCACATTTTAATAAGATTATTATAGAAAACAAGTATTTGTAATTACAGTGCCTCATAGCAACTAAATATACTTGTGTTTTAAGTTGAGAACTCAGAATGGATTTAATCTACAATATGCAATGTGAACATTTTCAACCAAGACATCAATGGCAGTAGGTTTATTTAAATGTTATCTATTTTATTGTTAAAAAATCACCAGTAGATAAGATTCCTATTGCATACAGGCTCTGGTCATCTCTAATGTTGCTGGGTTGACAAGGTTCTTCAATAGTTGAACTTGCTCTTCCACCAAAGCCTCAGGCAGATGATGTATCTAAACCATGTCTGAGCTAAACACTTGGTTTTCACGTACTGAAAATTGTCTCACTGTACACACTTATGTTCCAACAAGACTGTTCACTAATGTCTTCTTTAAAATTCTTAAGTATATACACAGATGGTACTCATCTTTGGAGTCAACAAAGTTACTCTGTAAATGTAAAAAAACTTTCACAATAACAAATTGACCATTAGGTTGAAGATAACTGCTTCTTTGTGTCCCTTGCCCCTGTGGAGTTCACACTTGGATATTTGTGTCACGTTCCAAATGCATGTTTTTTTTTTTGTTTTTTTGGGGGGGGGTTGTTACAGGAGAAGGGGGGGTTCCCATACCATTTATTAAACAGTTCATCTTTCATACGGATTTTAAATGCCACCTTGTAGCAATACTAAATTATCACACTACTTAACGTTCTTTCTTCTCTCTTTTAATCTACTCATCACTTTCATGTATTAATGGTATAGTTTGTCCAGTACTTGGCATGATGAGCTCTTATTATTCATGCTGTTCTTTTTCAGAAATTTTTTTATTTATATTTTAAATTGAACTCAGAAGTTAACCATTCCTAAACCCATTTTCTCCCCCTCCTTTCTCTCTCACATGGACCCACACCCACAAATCCTGGTGGAATTTTATTGGGATAATGTTTAGCATAAAAAATAATTTGGGCAGTACTGTCATTTTTACAATATTGAATCTTCTTGAAAACATGGCATGCCTCTCCATTTATTCAAATCTTTTTTATGTCGCTTATTAGATTTTTATAGTTTTCCTCACGTATTTTTCCTTTGCATTTCTTGCCAACTATTCCAAAGTTCTTTATAGGATGGTTTTGCTATTGTCAGTGGAATCTTCCATTCATTTTGTTGTCAAAATGATTGTCATAGGCGCCTAAACAGGCAGTTGATTTTTATTTATTTATTTTAAATTGTGTGTGTCACTGAAACGTTATTATTTTCAACATTTAGAGTCATCTTGAATTTTTAAGTTTTCCAAATATATCATTATTTTTTTTGCATGGATGACAAACGTGCTCCTTGCCGCCCAACATATGTATCTTTTGTTCTCTGCTTTTTTGTGTTGGGTTAACATATCCTATCTTTTAAAAAAACAAACAAAGCCAAAAGCGTGACAGTAGTTAATAACCTGCCTGAATCTTCTAGAACACATCTATCGAATGAAAAGTCTCTGCTCTGCCATTTTCTGGGTGGGGAGCTCACAAGAGGCGGTTTGAGACTGCTTAAGGGCTAAGAGGCGCCCAGACACTGAGAGTGGAGTTCATGGCAGAACATTAAGCGGGAAAGACTCACGCATCAGAGCTATTGGAGTGTCAGGGCTCCCTGCTCAAAGGAAGGTGAGCGCCCTGCCACACGGCACCCTGAGCCTCTGCCCCTCTGGCAGCAGGTGAGAAGGGCAGCAGGAGCTTCTTCATTCTGTGCTACGCATCGAGGAAAAGCAAGCAGGCCCGACGGGCTGTGTATGTGGTTCTGTGGTTCTCGTGGTTGTGTATGTGGCTCTCCACTACACTGGAGCCTCAATCCCTCTCCACCCACGAAGAGATAATACATTTAAAATGGGCCTCACATGTGTGCTAGACCCTGGGACAGTACATGGCAGAGGGGCCTCTTCAGAGGTCACCTTGGCCTGATCGAGGAGGGCATCTGGGCCAAGCTTGGCCAGGACATCACAAGTTGAACTAAAGTTAATAGTGAAGTTACAAGTTCACCACACAAGTTGGGGGAAGATGGCTGGGAACAGGACCTGAGGGTTAGGGGTAGTAGGAAGATGGCTGCAGAGAGCTTACTACCTGCAAGCAGACCACAAACCACAGCCTCCTCCAGAGCACAGCTGGGGCTGGTCAACTGGCCACCTGGTGCAATGAATTTTCTTAAATCTCCTCTGTAAAGCATAAACTGGAAAGCTGTACACTCTAGACACTGTAAGCTTGCCAGTCTAACCTTAGCAATCCTCAGACTCAACTTGAAGATAGGTTTGCCTTTGGGAATTTCAGCTCCTTATGACACCGAGAGACTCTACTGGGACTTCTAGAAAACTACAAAACAAACCTCACGCAGCGTTGTGAACACCTGCTTTTCTGATAACTTCCCAAATTCTCCTAGAAACCTTAGTTAACAGGGTGCTAGAGGGATTTCTGAAGCCAGGGAGCTAAAGTTTCATTAGAGGCAACACCCAAATTATCTGTCGAGTGGCTCTTTATCCTATACAACCTTGTTCTTTTAACTGAGTACAAGCTAATGATTGTGAACAGGGATTAAAGCCCCTTATTTTAAAGGAAGACTACTTTCCCATTTGAATTACTTTTAAACACACCACTTTGTCTCTAATTTAAAATGAATAATAGGCTTAGAGCAGACAACAAAAGATCATTAACCTCATAAGATAAAGTGTATGAGGAATCCCATGTTTTGGCAGCCAGTGGAACAGAATGGTTGGAAATGTGCTAATGTGGAGATTTTTTTTTAAAGCATCATTATCTGGGGGACATCTTTTTTGGTATTCAAATAAGAAAAAGGAATTCTCTCCAATGCCCACTTGAGCTTTTGTTCTGCCCTAATTGAAAGCAAACCTGTACATGGAACATGAGTCTTACAGTTACGAAAGATTCAGTTTGGGTTAAAAAAAAAAAAAAATAGGGTGTGTGTGTGTGTGTGTGTGTTAAACAATTATCCTAGACAGTAGCTTTCATCTTTTTGCTTGTCCTCTTATTTTACTTTCTGTCTTAATAACAAATCAGAATAGAAGAGTCACTCTGTGGTCCTGGGTTTTGCCATTAAAGATATAAAATCCAAAGGAAAGAATTGCAGTTAATGTGGGAAGTCAGTATCAGAGTCTAAAATTTTGTTTTCTATTAAATACATAAAACAAATAACTTTTGACTTTTCTATATCGATACTTTAATTTTTTAAGGTGCCAGTGGCTGAGGAAAACAGTAAAAAGGATACTGTCATGGAATACACAGAGGAATAGCCAGCCAGTTTGAAAACAGAAATAAGATCAGGTGAGAACAGTGGGAATGAAGAGGGGCATCCTGAGGGGCTGCGATATGTTTCTAGAAGCTTCTGGTCCTATGAGGAACGAGCCAGACACTGTGATTCTGCTTCTCCTTGTGGCTCGGGCCTTCTGCACAAGCACAAAGCTACAGAGGACGGCAGGCCCTTTGCGTGCTGGCTCTCAGAAGAGCCCGGGAGGAGCTGGGCAAGGCTGAGCTGGGCTGAGCCGCTCTCTCTTCTGGGCTTTCAAAAATTCCTGTCAGTTGGCTACAGACTTCCTAATACACACTCTTCTAATTCTTAATTAGAGCGACATAGCTAATTAATAAGTTTTTTCCAATTATAAATTAACTTAGGATCAGAACTCTGGCTTTGCATGTAATTTCCTATAATCGCTAAAGCTACTGCAAAAACATGCCTCCTGCCAACCGTAACTTTTTTATTTAACACAGACAGACAAGTTCTCACTGGGTTTACGTTTTACAGCAAATTATCTCTGTTGGGATTTATGAAGAGAAATTAAAAAAAAAAAATCAGAGTTTTTATCCCTCCCTCCATCCTCCCTCCCCTGTCTTTCTTTAGCAAAATAGCATCCTTAAAAGATAATTTCTCTTAGAGATTTAAAGGGAATTTGCCTAATATTTTCATGTTGTTGCAGGGTAAGAAAAGGGAAAGAGCAGGTGATAATTCGTTTTTGTTCATAACTGTTACCACCTTTTCATGGTCCCTGCAAAAATGACTTGGGAGGTGCTGGCATGCTGTTCATTTATAGAATCTTAACTGGAGAGACACTTATCTCTTTAGTAATGAAGGAGTGTAATTAAAGGTGGGCCTGTAGACCAGGCGCCAGCTCTGGCGACATGTCACATCCTTGGCTGCCACAATTCCTCCGTGGTTTATCAAAGACTACTCCTTTAATATGGAGATTACACTTATGTACTTGTCTGAACTTGAAAGGCATTTGCCTAATTTACTTATTAATGAGATGTAAATCTATTTGTATGGCACGTCACAAGTTTCCCCGAAATCGCTGCTACTTAACTGGTGATAAACCCTATGATTTAAACGAAAAATAATACATTTAGCTTTCCACATTCATTCTGTTAAAAATTGATATAGTCTATGTTAAATTTATTAATATTGCTTGCTGTCATTCAGTTTGCAGCTCTTGCTGAAATATGACTTGACAGCGGCCGCATTAAAGATGTATGCCATTGTATTCAACAAAGATTAATGAAGCCCGGTAAAAATAGCTGTAAAAGAGAAAGTGATCCGAATGTAAAATCAGTGAATTAAATGAGGCCGCGCATACCATTTGTTAATATGCATGAGGAGGGAGGCAGCGAATGAAAATGTCTCTATGCAAAGTTCATTTGGGAATGTTTCAATATTGTCTGGATATCCCCCAACTATTGGAGAGAGGCCTCATGGAACCAGCTCGCCAAGTGGACTGGGTGTGCTCAGGATGGGGCCTTCCAAAGGGGAAGGGATGGAGCAGGTAGCCAGGGAACCTCTGCGTCTCAGCGGCCTGAAGATTTCCTCAAAGTCCCTCTTTGGCCCAGCCGCCTCTGCAGCCCTGGCTTGGATCAACTTCCATTTGTGTGACGGAAGTTGAGGTCTGAACCTTTCCTCTGGGCTTTATAGTCTTTAAGGTCAAGGGTTAGAGATATCAAGCCTGAACTGGGTTTGGTGTTTGGTCATAGACCAGAAAAATGAACCTTTCGGCGCCGTGTATTTTTCCCCTTAAATGGAGAGGGAGGTTAGCATTCCACCGTTCAAAGGACTCGGACATCATTAGATGAAAGACGTACACGAGTCCACATTACACTTATAGCATGTAAAGAGCCAGGATCCTGGGGATTTCACCCCTGCTGACGCGTGTGTCTGTCTGTTTGCATGTTGAGCCTGTTCGGCTGGCATCAGTGTATTGAATGATTGGGTAGCGCTTTCTTTGTACTGTTTGGAGGGGATGATTTATTTTCACAGTTCTCATTATAAAATACTGCTGGTGTCATACCCTGCCAGGTTAAGACTTTCAAATAAATTAACAGTGACAGAAAATTGTATGCAGTAATCATAATATAAACCCGGCATGTTTATCAATCAAGAAGGTGTTTTGATAGATTTGAGCCATTAATGATAGGTATTTCTCCTGAGGTTTGCCGACATAGAGGTCAAAGCCTGTCCGGAAAAAAAAAAAAAACTATTATGAGGTATTTTGTTTTGTTTTAGGATTGGCTTGAAGTGGGGTAGTTGTTGTTATTTGCGCCTGTGTCAGTTTTAATTAACACAGTCAAGAGCAATCTCGTCGTTCCTGTTGCCAGCCGGCTGGCTGCTTGGAGGGAGTTGGGGGGGTTGGGTGCACGCATATTGAGGGTGACATCCCACAGAAAGTGCTGCCTAGAGCACAAAATTTCCCAAAAGGGTGAATACAGGTGTTCTGTCTCAGAACACTTTAGAGAGAGTATTGTTTTGCAGCTCAGCAAATGTCAGCCCATTCTGAACTCTCAACAGGTAGTGAGAATTCTGATCTTTCCCAGGGCATGGACTGGTCCTGCACAGGGTAAATGGGCTGACCCTGACTGAGCTGCATCTGTAGGAAGCCAGAGAAAATGTCTGTCCTTCTTGGCATTATTTTCCCCAGGTTCATATTTGGCTACTAAGTTAAGCCTGTGATTAAAGCCCAGAGAGAAAGCAGTATAAAAGGAAGTTGGCTTTTGTGTCTGTACCTTACTCAGCTAACACCAAGTCTGATCTTCCTTGGCCCTAGCTCTAGATCTAGCTTACAACTATTGCCACAGATGATGAGGTGGTTGGTTTCAGGGCTCACCAGCATTCCAGAACAGGCCCTGAAGAGCAGCCTGCACCACTCTTCTACCTGGCCAGATTTATCACCTGCAGCCTTTACCTGAAGAGGGCCCCTCGGCAGCAGGCTTCCTGTGGGAGGGGCTTCTGCTGCATAACTCTGCTGAGTATGACCCAGGCCTGAGGGGTATGAAGGCATCCCTGGCCATGTGAGCTGTGGTATCAGAGGTTATGACCATCACTGTGGGCACAAGTTGAAGTACAAAACCCCAGGAACCACGAGGCACCCCCGGCCACATTCAAGCTCATAAGTATAGAGTCTTGGGGCTGCAGGCACCTTAAAAATTAATCCTTTAACCCTCCCCTATTCCTTACTAGCTGGGATACTTTTTGTGACTTGGGAGTTGTCTGCTAGGATAAGATTCCTCTGCTACAGAAAGTAAACTGACTCCAAAGCCCAAACTCACAGAACTTAACTCAGCTGACCAACTTTTCCAAATCCCAAATCTATGGCTAGGACAATGTTGACTCCTGGGTTGTATCAGTCTTTGAAATGATGTCTTTGTACTGTGCAAGGTACGTGTCCTGTGCAAAAGTGCAAGTATCATGAGGTAGTTTAAATAAATCTGAACTGTTCAAGAACTGCAATTGCCTCGGAATTTCTGGTTGGTTCCTAGGAAGTCACCCACATGGGCTAAGAAGTCTCATACAACTGGTTGGCTGGTCAATACCAGCAAAATGGCCCAATCAACTTGTAGGTAGCTGCATTTGAGAGAACATAACACAACTTCCCCAAATCTCTCTTGCAGTCTGTCTTTCTCTAGCAAAGGAAGCCAAAAGCTTCAGGGTGGCTTCACCACAATCCCGCGAACTGTGCCATAACCACCTTCTAAACTGTGGCTGCAGACTCCACAGTCCTCGTCTAGGCAAGGACTATAAGGACTGCTTGTCCTAAATCCCCCTTCAAGGAAAAGTAAGCTGAAATACAAAGACCTTTTGAGATGTACTCAAGGCCCCAAGGGGAATTTTAGACAGAGCCCTATGGACCTACGTTCAAGGCCTCAATCAACTGTTTTCAGGGAATAGAACCATGGTGGAGGTGTGGTCTTTGACTGGGCAAGACCGATGTTGAGGTCAAGAAGGACAGAGTATGAACCGAGAAAGTCTGAAAGACATTGCCTTGTATGCTGTCAGCCTCAGACAGAATCATCAGGTTGTTAAAAGAATAAAGATATCTTTGTGCTGCTTGTAGTTAATGTTCCTTTTTAGGGAAAACACTGAAAATTAAGTAAACACTCAGATGTTTTTCATGTGACTAACCTCTGAGCCATTAAATGAAATGAGTTTATGATGTATAAATTAGCTTTAATGAATTCAAACCAACTGCAGAGGAGGCCCTTCTCAAGTTGTAAAAAGTCTCACACTTTGAAAGGAAGGCAGCAAAAGGGACTTTGTCAACAAGAGCCTCAGAAGGACCCCTTGTGCGTGTTTGGTGTGGCTTTGTGGTGAAGACATTAATTAGTGACCAAACAGAGAAATGTCTGTGTGCCCAGCAGATGGTAAACAAGCCCAGGAGAACATTACCATCTGAATTGCAAAGAAGGCTGGCAGCAACCTCTCCCATGCCGTGTGTGCCCAGAGCTGCGGCCTACCCCCTAAGAATGGCTACTGACCCTCTGGCTTATTCTAAGCAGACTTGCTAGGGATGTCAGAGACTGGCACTTTTCAGATGAAGATCTTCCCATAGGACTGTGGGAGGGAACTGGTTAATGACCAATTCAGGACACTGAATTATCAGCTTTGATCTCTCTCTCTCTCTCTCTCATTTAATTTTAAAGCTGTGAGGAGGATGGTCTGCTGAAAGCTGACCTCAGAGAACCAGGTTAGCTAAGGGGCATTGCCACTAATGAGAGTAAGTTAAATACAAATATGATGTAGAGAATAAATATTAAGAACCCACTTATGAGACATGGAGAGATTGTAAACATCCAGCCTTCCACAGCACCTAATGGCCAGCAAAAGTTCTTTCTCAGGGACAGGATTAGCGTTGGAGCATGCGAGAATGGGTGCCTTGTCCTGGAAGATGACAATTTGATGACGATGACCATCTGGAGGATGGACACCACATTTTAAGCTAAGCACCACAGGGACCACTCAATAAGGTAATCCTAGGAAACCTCTGTGGTACCCTCTGTTTTGTTTTGGTCAAAAAAGTGTATTGAATTGAAGCAATTATCATTCAATCAAAAGGAAGCAAGCAAATGATGAAACAGAAACTTTCTTTGACTCTCAAGTAAAAAATAAATTTACTACTCAGATTAAGGAGGCACCCTTGTAACAACTGTTTTTTTGAATTAAAAACCTTGCAAAATATGTACTAGATAACCACGTACATGGATATTGGAGTCTAGATTTGCTTATAAGTAGTTGAAAGTAGAGATAAACATTAATTTAATAATTAAAAGATTACAAACAAATGTGCCTCAGGTATTTGGAGTTCTGTAGGCTTAGTTCTTCACTACTTTCATATCTGTTTTCCTGTTTTCCTTCATCTCTTTAGGAAATGAAATAAATATATAAATATATATGAATAGATATACTATAAATATGTATAAATATATAAATCTCTCTATATTTCACTTCCAAATATTTACACTCCATGATTTTTAAAAATTTGAATCTTTATTGGTACTTCATATATACACATCGTGATCACAATATTGTGAATTTGTACCAGTATATGACAAAATTTAATTCTCATTTTTCCCATTCCCCCACCCACTTACAAGCCCTTTCCCTTCTATAACAAGCTTTGTTTTGCTTTTTTTATTACCATCATAATTTTTCTTCCCCTCATCACCCCTACCCCCCATTTCCCTTTGAATGTTCTATTTCACAATATCTATCATATATACTAGAGCTCATTTACATCTTCATTTTCTTATACAAAAGATAAGATACTTACAGATCTATAATCTAGTCACTTCACTTATGAGTATGTCCTGAAGGTACATCCATTTGAATACAAATCACTCAAACTTAGTACATCCATGTGAATACAAATGACTCAAACTTACCATTCTTTATAGCAGAGTAATACTCCATTTTACAGAAAAACCACATTTTCCTTATCCAGTCTCCATTTGATGGGCATTTGGGTTGTTTCCAAGATTTAACAGTCACAAATTGAGCTGCTACAAACATGAGTGCACATATGTCACTGTGATACGAAACTTTTAATTCTTTCATGTACATACCTAGCAGGGGAATAGCAGGGTGAAATGGAATCTCTAATGAAGTTTTTTGAGGAATCTTCACACTGATCTCTGCAGTGAGTGGTTCTACCAGTTTACATTCTCACCAACAGTGGAAAAGTTTTCCTTTCTCCCCACAGCTCTGCCAGCTTAAGATCAGGAATAAAACAAGGATGTCCACCACCACCACTCCTGTTCAATATAGTGTTGGAAACACTGGCTTCAGCAATTAGACAAGAGAAAGAAATAAAAGGAATAAAGATAGGAAAGAAAGAAGTTAAACTGTCATTATTTGCTGATGACATGATACTCTGTATAGAAGATCCTAAAAACTCAACCAAAAGACTGTTAGATTTAATCGGCAAATTCAGCAACGTAGCTGGATACAAGATCAGTGCTCAAAAGTCAATAGCTTTTTTATACACAAACAACAGACTCACTGAGAGAGAAATTGAGGAATCAATCCCTTCCACAATAGCATTCAAAAAATTAAATATCTAGGAATCAATCTAACTTCATGATATTTTAACTAAAACAATTCAGGGCATAAAAGTATTTTGGGGTATAATCGGTAGACATGAACAACTCCTTAATAAAAATTATCAATCAGTCAGACAGTATGTTTGGTCAGGATCAATAAGGACACATATTTTTCAGCTCCAAAACATAAAAATATAAAATAAATATATAATTAAGAATAGAGTAACTGGAAGGGGCAGGAGTCAGGACCATTGGACACATGCTATAGTGCAATTGTTGGATTATAAGAAGATGTTCGATCTTGTCTACTTTGGCCCAAGATAGTATTAATGAAAAGTACGTCTTAACGTGATGTGTTCCATGACATTGACAATTGCTGAGTTTAGAAGTTGTTCTGTTATTTACAGAAGGACTTTTCCCAATTTTCATATTTGATCTCCCTCCAGTCACATGAAACCTTAATAACACTTTCTTTAACCTTCCTTTCATTGATGGAGAACCTGAGACTTGGATTCAAAAACAAAGTGACAAACTCCAGAGGATACCGTGGTGCCCAGAGCAGCATCTACTATTGATGTTTACTGAGTGAGGAACAAGATGTCACCATAAAGCTAGATGACTGGGTTGCCCTGCGAAGACCTGGACTGGACTTGCTGTCTCTGGCTGACAAGTTTGGCAGCATCAAGACAGCACCATAGAACAGTCTGTCCCCGTCCAGCTGATGCCACTGACGGCAGTGAGCGTTTGCTGAGGCTTCTTCTCACTTCAGACCCCAGCACTCAGCACCCCGTGGGGTTCTGGAGCAGACTGCCAGGGAAGCCTGCAAGTGTGACCATTGCAACCTGGAAAGAGTCAACTGCAAAACTTGTGCTTTCATCCTGTTAGAGTATTTCTCTCTCTCCTGAACACTCAAAAGAGGAAAATGGGTATTTTAGATTCAAACTACTGATGCATTTTCCTTTAGCACCTTTCTATAAAAGTTTCCATA
>PVIC010044673.1:0-14932 GCA_004025085.1 Thryonomys swinderianus
TCCCTCCCTCTCTCCCTCCCTCCCTCTCTCCCTCTCTCTCTCTCTCTCTCTCTCCCTCTCTCTCTCTCTCTCTCTCAATACTGTTATATGAGCATTACACAAATTGGTGCATAAATATAAGATATTAAATCTGATCCAGAAGGAGAGAGTTCTTCTAGGTGGGATAAAGTGGGAATGATTCCTTCACTGGTTCACCCACACTTCTGTTTGTGAACAATTCCAGTGGGGAACGGAAGCATTCAGCAGAATTTTGCTTCCACTCCTGATCTCTGCATGGGGTGACAATGAGCCTTCTGGGGAAATTTGATGGTGACCAATTCAGTTCAAGAACAGAATCGTGGAAAGATGTAAATGTGTAGATCTAGATGGCACTTAGTAGTGTTGAACAAGGATGCGTGCAGTTTCTACGCAGTTTTGGATGTCACCTGGTTAATAATCTGTTTCTAAAGCTTCTTTTGCCATTATATTGTCAGTAAACCCACTGGAAACTTTACAATGTGCCTACCCATTTAGTGGACAAATTAACATAAATCAACAAGCTCTGAAGATTGGCCACATAGGAGACTTGTTCCAACCCATTCAGTGTGTCAAAATTTCCTGATTCCAGGTAGACATTTTAACACTGCTAACAGCTTTTGCATCGCTTTTTCTTGCTTTCAGACATCATCTGAAAAATAACCGATGATCCTTACCGGAAATACAGTGTCAGGAAAGGCCACACCTGAGGAATGCACAGCGATACACACGAACGCACAGTCTGTTAAGATGAGAGGGAAGAAGCTAAGTGCAGTCAGAGGCGGGACTGTGAGGTAAGCAGGTCACGGTAGGGGCGGTGAGAAGAATAACTAAAACACGGCAGGAAGTGGAAATGCACAAGTCAAAATTGGTCCCTTAATAAATGACTGAATAATATCAATACACCATAGATTTTAAGGTAAACAGAGTAATTGCCTTCACTGAAAGTAAAATAAGCAAAGAAGGTTAAGAAATAAGCTGCGGAGAACCAATCTCTCCCAGGGGGATGTGAAAAGAGGATTTTTAAACAGGTGCTTTTAAGAAATGCCAAGGCGCTAAATTGAAGTCAGCAGGTTCTTTTTAAGGCGCTTTCAGAGCACACGTGAAGTTTCGGCATATCGAAATCACAAGATTCCTAGAGCGTGGGGCAAACTTAGATTCCCAGCGACAGCGCACATGGAAACTGAAATAAATCCTAAATGGAATAATCAAGATGGTGCTGAAGCCACTTACATTCTATAGATTCTGTATTTGCAACATCAGCTTGTGATGTGAGAGATTTATCTCTGGGAAAAATAAGCAATAACAGATAGAAAAAAGCACGTAAACGCTCGGACTGATATAGATACTTCCTGTAAAAGGGAACAGCCCTTGAAAATAGGTTAATATGCCACGGGATTTGGCTTTATGGCTTTTACAGTATGTAAACAGCTTTCATTGGTGGGAGTGTTTGCTGGTCTCTGGAAGGTGAGGTATGAGAAAAGGACATTATTTGGGGGTGGGGGTGGGGAGACACACTTCTTAATGTAGGATCTTTTGTAACTGTACAGTATGGTTTGCACAGCTGTTATCTTACATAGAGTATAAAATATTAATGTTAACTTTAAGAAAATCAAGACGATAGTGTGTCTGCTAAAATACGAGCCACTTGCCCCACAAAGACCGCTAGTACTGTAGTGTTTAAATTGTTATTACTCTGGGAAGACAGAAAGATGATCTTATTCTCACTTCCACAAAGGAAGAAGACTTTTCCAAGCTAAGTGATTTTATTCCTCTCAGCCCCTTTCTCCTAAAGGAGAGCAGGCAAATATTGAGTCACAGAATGCTGAGACGAGGTCCAATGGAGAGTATCAGACAGCCAGACAAACTGGGGTCAAGGCAAGAGCTTTTCGGAGGCAATGGCAAAGAAAGTCATTTTTCTTCTCCTGTTTCTCAGTAAAGATTTTAGCAGACGCGTAACACCAAGACTAAAATTTAGCAAGGAGAGACAGTCAGTGGTAGGAAACCCTAAGCGATTAAGCCAAAGAAGAAGGTGAAGGAATTCAGCACAAGGAAAGTTTGCTTAATCACACCCATTGTAGATTCTTGTCAGTGACTCAGGCAATAGGTGCTAGAGAGAGATTACATTTCTCTAGGCCTTTATAGCACTATACTTCATACAAATATGTTTATGCAGGTTCAAGTGTATGCAGGTTTTATTGCAGACTGTAATATAGTAAGTTACCATTTTTATTGGGGTGAACAGCGGACTCAAGGCTACAAGCCACTACTGCCTTGAACTTTGCTCAAGTACAGGCTTTCTGTGCTAGTTTCTGTGCATATTTTCTATTAAAATTATTTCATTCTAATATACCGAAGATGTGCACATTCATGGTTCCATCTCTCAGTCTGGAGCACAGTGTCGTCCATTACTCAGTGTATGATGGCTCAGTTCTTTCCGGGACCCATACTCTTGTGGGACAAGAAAACAACATTTAATTACCCTTATGAAAGAAAGTAATGCTCTAATTGAGTCTTGGAAAGAGAAAAGTCCTTTGTTGCTCAATAACATAGATGCCATTGTACTGTTATTGTCGTTACCATATTTCAATGTTAACAGGGACTGGTTATTAAAATTTCCCTGTGCCAGTCTCTGTCAACCATGTGGATACACTATCAGATCAACAGACCACCATGTGGTGCATATGTTTTATTAGAAGTTCTACTTATATACAAGGGAACCAAGACCTAATGAATTTAAGGACACCGTCTAAGGCTAACTAGTTTGTAAGAAGTGCACCTGGAGTTAAGTGTGATAAATCATCTCTTTTATTGATTACTTTGTTCCTCCAGAGAAAGCAGTGGCAGAAGTAATTCAAAAGTTTATTACTTAATCAACGCGTTTGCACACATTCGCGTTAACCAAGAGATACAGAAATGTCATTTCATACACCTATATTTTAGACTTGGAAAGAAATAAAATATGTCATTTTGTCTTAATATGAATGGGATCTGATAAATTTTACCATCTGAAATTTATGCACGTGGGGTGAGAAGTGAAAGATATTACAGAACTTGTCTCAAAACACAAGCTAGTGATGGGCCAAGTTTCAGTATTCTACTTCTAGAAGTTTCAGTATTCTACTTCTAGAAGTTTCAGTATTCTACTTCTAGAAGTTTCAGTATTCTACTTCTAGAGTGCCTTTGGTCTTTCTCACGCCAAGCAGGGTAGAGAACACACCAGCCATGTTCACCGTCTCTTCCTGCCTTCAACCCAGAGTGTTTGCTTCTTGAAATCTTTTAAAATTATGGAACACTTCAAAACTCGCTGACTAGATTCCATAAATTAGTGCGCACTAAACATTTAAGAACGACACCCAAACCTTTGTCTGAAGCATAGAAATCAGGTCATCTGCCTTCAAGAAGTGGCCCCTTTTATGACAGGAGTATTCAGGAAAATGACTACTTTGAATGTTTACTCAAGTCTGAGAAGATTGACCTACCTGTCCTTCATCCCATCTGTCATCAGAGATGAGGATAGAAGCTCTGCAATAAAACTCATTGATGAAACGGAGGAAGTGATCAATACGAAAAATATTATTCGTGTTTGTGCAATTTAACTAAAAAATATTGTGATTTTACTTCTCAAACTGAGTATATGCATATGGCAGGAGACATCAGCCGCGTGCTGCTGTACCAGGGTATGGGGGTGGAAGCTACAAGGTAGATGTATACTTGGGAGGTTTAGGAAATAATTGCCTGCATTATCATATTTCTCAGTGATTTCAGAGAAATAAATTTAAATGACTTCACTAGTATTTTAAAATACTAGATAACATATTGAAACAGATATGTAGTAAGTTAGAATGAAAACTGCTGAGTTAATTACTGTTACAAATGAAACATGGCATTTCTAAAAGATTTTATACTTGTTGCCTGAGAATGTGTTTTCCATCTTGTAGAAATGCTTCTCTTCTGGAGACTGTCAGTGCAGAAGCTGAGAAGGAATGACAAAAGGAAGAAACACAAACATTTCAAGTAGAGACTAGGAATTTTTTAAAAAAGGAAATCAGGGGCCGGAGGGTTAGCTCAGTGGTTCCGGCGCCTGCCTCGCAAGCACAAGGTCCTGAGTTCGATCCCCAGTAACCACATACAATGCTGGGCATGGAGACTCACGCCCACCAGCCATCAGTACCACATACCACATACCACATACCACAGTGTTGGGTGTGGTGGCTCATGCCTGTAATCCCAGCACTCGGGAGGCAGAGGCAGGAGGACTGCTGAGTTCTAGGCTTGTCTGGGCTACACAGTGAGCTCTGAGCCAGTCAGAGCTACAAAGCGAGACCCTGTCTCAAAAAAGAAAAAAAAAAAAAGGAAATCAGTAGACCAAGACATATATTAAGATCAATGTAGTATAATTATCTTTTAAAAGGTGAAAATAACTAAATTTGAATAGCCTTCCTGGGTGATACAGCTCGAAAAGGTCAATACAAGATAGTCTTTTGACTCCTAAAATGTCATCTTTGTTTCTCTTTTTGTATGCTTTTTCAATTGTAATGAACTTCAAACTGATGGTACTTAAAATACGAGTTCCCCATAAGCTTTTGTTTAGCATTTACACCACTGACTATCACTTTGCTTAAAAACTGCTTCTAATAGTTGTAATTTTGCATGATACCTAGTACATGAATGTTTAATAAGTGAACTGAGTTATGAAAGTGCATCATAAGAAAGTGTGAGATATATCACTTATGTACATTTCCATGTAAGTTATAGGGCAGAACATCATCACATGCAAATATTTAGCTTCCACCTGTGGGTGCTTAGTTCCCTGTCAGTGAGGAAAGGCAAGACATGGTTATGGAGTTTTGACAATGTTTATATACTCTTTTGAACCACTAATTTTTATTTCCTCTGCTCTAAATTGAGCTCAATTTATCAATACCACCTTAACTGAAGAAAACTACTGAAACTAACTGCTTTAATGATAATATTGTATCTTCACTCTACATACACACGTGCACACACACACGTGTTGTTATTTAATGTCTACAAAATTTGTGAGGAGAAAATCTTTACTATCTTGTTGCATCTATTATCATATTAGTACATCATAAATAATAGAAGTAATAGAGGCAGGCAAAAGACATCATTGTGGCAAAAGAACAGTTCTGAAGGTCACATACTAAATGAGCATGTGTTTAGAAAATATCTTCTTCAAAGAAATTATAATGACGGTTAAATATTTATGTTACTGTCTTCCTGAACACCATGATACCTTCCACTTTTCCTATAATTAAGTAGTGATGCCTACCCAGCTTAATTACTGCAAAGCTTTTCCTTAATGAAGGCACTTAATTTTAAGCCACATTAAGAATTATCTTTATACTGGGTTTTATTGTGTGTTATGAAACAGATCATTAATAGCATACTTTACTCCTCACCCTGATTTTAGTTCACAAAAGAAATTCATTTCTCAAACCATAACAGGTTTTTTTAGGATAGAAAAACCTTAGAAAACTTTATAATGAAAGTTACAAAGAAAATAGATTATGCTTTGCTAAGTAGAAATATCACATTTCTTTTAGAATGCTATCATGTTGAGAGGAGATACCTTCACAGCTCAAATGCCTGATGGGTATCTACTAAATGTTTATCATTTTTTTTATTCTCTTAAGTAGTATCTGCAAAGAAAACAAATTGATGTTTTCGTTTAAGTAATTCCAGAGGAGTAGAACTCATGGGAGGGTCTATGACTGGTACACAGTTGCAAATTTACAGATTTTCATACATTCATCGCTACTATATATTGCTCCTCCAGGATGCTTCTTGTCTAAAGGAACAAAAAGACAGAAAACAGTATATATTATGTTGGATGTAATAGATATGTTTACACTAAAACAGATAGAATGTACTAACTAATAGACAAGGATTTTTCACTTTGCTTAAGCTAGCAATAGCAAGTAGGCTATTATATTCAAAAAATCTTAACAGACTTATTTCTTTGGACTTTTAGTTAAAATAGAAGACAAATAATGATCAAAAGTATGCTATTTATGTGAATTATCAAAGGTTTTTTGTTCAGTGAACTATTGAAAAGTTCTATATAGTCATGCATTCTTAGTAACAGGGACATGTTCTGAAAAATGCAATACATTTACACAATCACAGGTAATATTGAAAGTATACTACAGGGTTGGCAATTTAGCTCAGGGGTTTCAGCATCTGCCTGGCAAGTGCAAGGTCCCGAGTTCGATACCCAACACCACATATCACAATGCCTGTTGTGGTGGCTCGCTCTTGTAATCCCACCAATGTGAGGCAGAGGCAAGAGGATTGCTGTGAATTCAAAGCTAATTTGGGCTACACAGTGAGTTCAGAGTTGGCCTGAACTACAAAGCGAGACCCTATCTCAAAAAACTAAAAAAAAAAAAAAAAAAAAAAAAAAAAAAAAAAAAAAAAAAAAAAAAAAAAAAAGTATATTACAAAAATACACAAACCAGCAGCATACCTATTTATTATCTTTATCAAGTATTATATGGAATGCACAGTTGTGTGTGATATACTTTTACAAAACTACACAGTAGCTGTGTCTATACCATCAGCCCGTAAACATGTGAATCATGCACTGAGCCAGACTGTTCCACATTGAGTGAGTCGGAGACCAAGCTTTATCCAGCAGAGACGGTGTGTCTTTCTATAGGTCAACAATGAAGGTCTCCTTGGGGGGGGGGTCTCTCTTTCTCCCTTATTTAAGCTGAGTACTTAATTATATATCCCTGCAAGTATTCATCCTTGTCAATTCTCATCAAAAAGGTATAGCTGCAGGGATTTTTTTTCCTTGATCGCAGAGCTTAGTTCGTGAATTCAGTTCATGAGCTACAGATCCTGACTGGCCTTATTCTGCTACATATTTAATGTCAAGCACTTTTTTTGGACTGAAATGTGATTTCAGAACATTGACTCAATAAAAGTTGCTCGTGGAAACAGATTAACAGTTAAGATCACTAAAAATGACTCAGCCATGAGGCCTTTTCAATCATTGTTTTTCTGAGTACATTCATTTGACAGGAAAGTGGCCAAGGTTAATAACTGAATTATGTAGAAAGAGCACCAGTCTAAGAAATTAGCCTGAACTCCTGAATGGATTATTTCATGACTCTATTGTTTAGAGACAACATTAAGACATTTTCTGCACCTATGCTTAGGGTGTGATTTGTGTGTGTATTTGTGTGTGTGTCTGTGTGTCTGTCTGTGTCTAAAAATATGTGTTTGCTTCTATCTGAAGGAAGCTGACTCAATTTTTTTGTAGCTGTCTTTAATAAAAGCTGAATTCCATTAAGACATTAGATGAGATACAATAGGATTGGGTGCATGGTGGAATTTCTAGAACCCAGCAAGACTCTCATGGAATTTATGGAATTTATGTTGAATGAAGATATCTGATTTTCTTAAGCTTATTGAAGTCTGTGCAATAAAGAAGTTAAACTTTAAAGGTAGGAAAGTACCTATTATATGACACGTAAATGACATTCTTGTTTCAAAAATGATTTTTTTGCTAATTTGACTCAGATTTTGTTTACAGCAGTAGAACTTTTATCCTACCAAGAACAACTCTGAACAGAAAAATAATTATTTAAAGGCAGCTGAGTGATACTACAGCAGCCAGAATGTTAGTGGTCAATGTCCTGGGGAAAAAGATGCTCATTAAAGGAATGCAATCCTCATTTACCTGCCTCCTAGAAGCTAAAGAGACTCATTTATAGATAATGACATTCATTAAAAAGCTTCAGTGAGTTGCCTTCAACCACAGCCCATGGATCAACAAATATGACTGAGGAGAGAGACAGAGACAAACAGAGGAAGACAGAGAGAAAGAGAGAGAGAGAGAGAGAGAAGAGGGAGATTTTAGGTGGGTTATATGATCACACATGAGCAACTGTAAATATAGGCAAATCTGTTATACAAATCTTCATGTAGATGTTTGAAATGAAATGCTAACAAATTAAATTTTGCTCAATTTAGAAAGCAAAATATATCCAGGTTAATTGAGCTTATTCTAGGAATACAGATTTGCTCTAATATTTAAAGAATAATCAATTACATTTTCCATGTGAAGTTATAAAAAAGTAAACCAAAATATTCTCATCCAGTGATGTGGTAGACAGTGGTCTTTTCCAGGTTCTTGCTGCTGGTACAAAGTTGGGCAAGGCAGTAGATAGATGTGAGTTTCACATTTATTTAGGGCAAAAGAAGAAAAATCACCAAAGGAATGCTCAAGAAGAAAAAGCACTCTGAAAGTAAAAGAAGATACACACCCTGTGCTCAGGGAGGGCCACCAAAAGAGAAAGAGGAAAGTGGTGGGGATGACAGTGGCCACCATCTGTTATATCGTCTGTATAATATCAGAGTTGACTGTGACATTAGGATCCCAGATGATCGTGCGGGAAGAACTAAAGGCAGCGCTCTGCTGGTGTAAGGCGCAGGTGTCAGAAGCTGTTCTGCGTTTCTGTCCTGAATTTCCACCACTGATATGTTTCCATGATCAATGGGGCATCCTCAATTTCCCTGCCACGTTCTCTTGCCCTACCTTTTTACCTCGTTTTCATAGATTCTATAAAAGCGTTACCCAAAACTTAATATTCATTTAAGAAGAAAAACAAAGCTAGCATATTATTGCTAAATAGGATAGAGGCTATCTACAGGAAGCTTCTAGAAAACATTTTGTTTGATGGTGATGCACAGAAATCCTCCTCTCAACTGACTATATAAATATGGCTATATATATAGTCATATTTCAAAGAAATATGACTATTTATGTAGATAGTACAAAAGAACATATAGATGAATGATTGGAATTAATGAATGAACTTGGCAAAGTTCCTGAATATAATGAATATGAAATCAACATACATATATCTATATTATGAAAATTAAATATAAAAATAGATTTTACAATTGCATTCAAGCAAATACATTGCTATACTTTTCATAAATGAAGGAATTTATCACATATATTGGTGGGAAGATGGTATACTGTTAAAATGCCACTTCTTCCAAAATGTTCTGAAGATTTATTATCATCTCATTCAAAATCTCAACATTTCTTACCTAGAAATTCCTAAGCTGTTTTAAAATTTTAAACTAGAAAGTATGACAGCTTTTATAGAGTGGGAAATTTCCATAGGAAATTTGGTGTGGGAATGTAGTGAGGGGAAAAAATAAATATGATTCAGAAAAAAAAAGTACATATAAAGGGGGTGGGGAGGGGTGGGTGGGGAGGGATATGGGTAAAAATGAGAATTAACTTGTGTCATGTACTGGTACAAATTCCCCAATGTTGTATATGATTGTGAGATGTATATAAATTGTACCAATAAAGAATTCAATTAAAAATATTTTAAACACAAATTCAGAGGGAGAGGGATAAAGAGAAGGGAGAGAAGGAAAAGGGAGAAAGAAGGAGAGAGAAAGAGAAGGGAAGCGGAATAGAGATGGAGAAGACCAAACGGAAGACTTAATGTATAAAATCTCAAGATGTTTCCTAGCTAGATAAATGCCTGAAAAGGTATAGCAGAAAACTGGAATTTCATTATATCTGTATTATCATTTCTGATACTAATGGCCATTTTAACAATACTTGCTCTGTCCGTCCTGGAAGAGGGGATATCTTTCAGTTTTCTTCTGGGGAACAAACTCAGGACCTCATGCTTGCCAGGCAGACACTGTGGCATTGAACTACATGTGCAACCCTCTTCCCATTTGCTAATGTTGTCTTTAACTTCTTCTTTATGTTTTTCAGAGAAATAGAGTTTGCATTACACAGGTCTTTTACTTCCTTGTTTAGAATAGTTTCTAGGTATTTCATTTTTCGGAAGCTATCTTGAATGAGATGATTTTTTTTCCTGATTTTTTTCTCCATGGGATCATTGTTAGTCTATAGGGACACTATGGCTTGTGGTGTGATCATCTTGTGTTCTGCCAGTTTGTTACATTTATTTATTAGTTCTAAGGAATTCTGGTGGAGTTCTGGGCTCTGCTATGTAAAGGGTCATGTCATCTGTGCATAATGATTGGTTGACTTCTCCCTTTCCTATTTTTCTCCTCTTTACTTCTTTCTGTAACTTACTTCCTTTTACTAAACTTTCTAGTATTACACTGAATAGGGGTTGTGAGTCGAGATACCATTCGCTTTTTCCTGACTTGAGAGCTTTCTGGTTTTTTCCCCATTTGGTGTGACAGCGGCAGTGAGTGTGTGATAAATGCTCTTTTATTAGCTTGAGGTAATATCCTCTCAGGCTTATTTTCACCAGAGCATTTACCATGAATAGATGTTGTATTTCATCATTGCTTTTTCTACAACTATTTGAATGATTGTGTCTGCTACTGTTATATATTTGGTTTATGGATTTATATATTTGGTTTATGGATTTATACCCTGTCAGCCATCTGATTTTTCACAAAGAGGCCAAAAGCATACACTTGGGAAATGACAGCCTCTTTAACAAATGGTGCTGGGAAAACTGGTTGTCCACATGCAGAAAATGGAATCTAGACCCGTACAGTAATACTTCAGATCACAAACTCTTCCTCTCCTTCAAAATTCAGTTCATGAGAAGAATAATTCAGTAAAATTTTTCTCCTATTCATGAGCTCTGCATCACAGCAGGTGGCCAAGACAATCATGGCTGTATGTCTCAGAGTAGTGGGATGAATTCAGCTCACGAACTGAGGGAACACTGTGTATCTTAACTTGTATAAAATCAAATGAAAATTGGGCTGGAGATTTAGCTCAGTGGTTCCAGTACCTGCCTCACAAGTGCAAGGCCCTGAGTTCGATCCCTGCAACCACATACAATGTTGGGAGTGGTGACTCACGCCCACCAGCAATCAGTACCACATACCACAGTGCTGGGCGTGGTGGCTCATGCCTGTAATCCCAGCATATATATCCCTGAGATATAACAGATAGAACTCTTGAAGACACGCATGGATGAGGACTTCAAGATCACAACTTTTATTGCAAAAAAAGTGTCAAGAACCAACACAGGTATTAGATCAAATTAAAAATCTTTTGCACATCAAAGGACATAACTGAATAAAGAAATAACCTGCAGCATGGGAAAAAACTGTAAGTTATTACTGAGATAAATGATTAATATCCAGAATGTATATGGAACTAACAAAATGAAGGTAAATAAATGACCTAATTATGAGTAAATCACTTTCCAGAGGGGAAAGTGCAAATGGCAAATACTGCAGTAATTAGGGAGGAGTTTCTGGGATTCTGATCAGATTATGTTTCTAAGACATTTTGATGGTTCATCAACTTCAAATGTTAATATTTTTCATTTTTGGGCCAGAGATTTAGCTCAGTGGTTCCAGAGCCTGCCTAGCAAGCATAGGGTCCTGGGTTCGATCCCTGATAACCACATACAACCATACCGGGGGGTGACTCACGCCCACAAGCAATCAGTACCACATACCACAATGCAGGGCATGGTGGTTTATGTCTATAATCCCAGCACTCAGGAGGCAGAAGCAGGAGGATTGCTGAGTTCAAGGCTAGCCTGGGCTACATAGTGACCTCAGGGCCAGCCTAAATCCCAAAGCAAGACTCTTCAATTTGTATGTAATTCTTGACTAAAGACATTTAATAAAAATTAAAATCATAATGTGGAGGATGTAATGAGGTATCCCCTGAAGGGAGCAGTCAATACAGCCTTGTGAAACGCAAAGTTCCAGGAAGAACTTGGAGAGACTGCCTACTACCATGGCATTAACTTTATAGGACCATGTCTTGGGAGATGCAGATAGTCCCTTCCACAGGTTTGTTGAGATAAATATCTGTTTTCTGGACATAAAGAAAGGAGTTTGTAAAGGGATAGTGTGAGTTGAAATATGTTCCAAAATTAAAAATTCTGGTGAAGTCGTATCTTACAATTTCTGAACTCAATGCAAATGCTTTGCCATTTGAAATCCTTACTCCATTTTATCAACCGAGGGAACAGGAATGCAGTGCAAGATAATCTGCTCTTTAAGAGACTGTTTATCCATCCCCTCCCTCCCGCTGCCTACCTATTAGACCTGTGGCCACTCATTATCCCCAGAGGGGGGACTGAGGAAGGGAGAAGTCGAATTAGTTAATTAAGCAGCCCTGGACAAAAGCTTGCTAGTGAGAGATGGTTGGAACTAATCTCTAAAACAAATCCTTTAGCTTTAATGAGACCCTTGCTTTTGACCTTCCTGTGACTTTGTGAGGAGACAAGAACTGACTGCGATGTGCCAATTAATAAGGTCCTGTGACCATGCACACTCACTCAAATATAATAAATTTTAATGTACGGACCATGTGAGGGGACATAATACCTATTTAAATGGTAGGCATTGGTAGCCTCACAATGCAAAATATGAAGCAAAATCACAATGCATACCTGTTTTATGCCAGTAAGCTCACACTGCTGAGAAGATGCAACAGAAAAGTGGGACTTGCTTTCTAACATACACATAGCACTTAACACTATGGTTATTTGAAACCAAATTTTGCTAATTTTAATTTTCAAATTATGGGATACATACCATATATTTTTGTGCTAAAATAATAAATAACAACCTTATGCTTTAGAATACCCCCTGACTATTCACCCTGCCTTCTAGAATGAAAAACATCTGTCACCATATATAATGATGTTTATATTCAACCATTGGCTTTTCTCTTCTCCTTTTAAATTTTTATACCTGTTACCAAAGTCATGTTTCTTAAAGTTCTTTGACTATCAAGTGTAATCCTTCAAAAATTTTTCTTTTCTATTATCTACCAAATATGAGGAATGATAAGAAGTAATAATGAGGCTCCAGAGTGAAAGAACAAAGGTAATAAGAGTCATGTGTCACTTAATGATGGGGAATGTTTCCTGGAGAAATATGATGTTTGGGAATTTTCAGTTTTGTTTACCATGGAGTGTTCTGATACAAACTTAGATATTATAGATCAGTTACAGGACATGACTCTTGGTAAAACCAACAGGGAGCAAATAGAAGAAACATGAAGCTGTCATCTATCTATCATCTATCTATCAATATATCTATTTCTGAGATCCAATTATATTCTCTGTTTATTGTTGTGATTTAATTAAAAATATTCTTTAACCTTCCCAAAATGGGCTTAGTGCATAGAATCTGGGCCATAACTATGAAAGCTTATTCATGCCTCATCAATTTTTTTCTAGCAGGCCTGTGTCCTCCAGCTGAAAACCAAACCCAGACCTTCCTGTTCGGAATATCCAAAAATGCTAAATCATCTAATCACTAGGTTAGCGTGGCAAACTTATGGCATGTGTATCTCAGTCAGAGCCCTCTCTGTCCACACACAAGCCAACGCACCCCAGAGCATTGGAGAACAATAGCACGTCAATTACAAACTTTCATCTGTCAATAAAAAGCTGCTTCTATCATGGGAAGATGTTGCTATTGTATTTTTTTTTCTGATAAAGTCTTTTATATGTATTTTTAAATTTTTTATCTTTGGTAAATTGTATATGCACACCATGATCACATACAGTATTGAAAATTTGTATTAGTATATAACACAATTTAATTCTCATTTTTCCCATTCCCCATCCACCCCCTAAATATCTAAGCTCTGTTTCCCATTTTTTATTACCATCCCATTTTTTCTTTACCCCTCATTACTCACCCCCACCACTTTTCCCTTTGCATATTTTCTATTTCACAATATCCATCATACATTCTAGAACTTACTATCATCTTCAATTTCTCATACCAGAGAACAGACGTGATATTTATACATCTGTGACCTATTTATTTCACTTATGACTATGTCCTGAAGGTGCATCCATTTGACTTTAAATGACTGAAACTTATCTTTTTTTTTTTTTGAGACAGGGTCTCGCTTTGTAGTTCAGGCTGGCCCTGAGCTCACTATGAAGCCCAGGCAAGCCTGGAACTCAGCAATCCCCTGTCTCTGCCTCCCGAGTGCTGGGATTACAGGTGTGAGCCACCATGCCCGGCAAAATTTATCATTTTTAAGGCAGAGTAATATTCCATTTTAAAGAAAAACCTCAACTTCTTTATCTGGTCTCCAGCTGATGGGCATTTAGGTTGTTTCCAAGATTTAGCTATCACAAATTGAGCTGCTATGAACATGGGTGCACATATGTCACCATGATATGATTCTTTTAATTCTTTTGTGCATATTCCTAGCAGGCCAATAGCAGGGTCAAATGGAACCTATTGTATTTTAAGACAAAAGATGTTACAGTGAGAGTCATTTTTTCTAAACAAAGCCCTCAGTATTCAGGTGGAATCACAGTGGAGGTATTCTGTGACAAATAGTGGGTTTGGGTGTGTAGTTTAGCACCTGGTCTCTAAAATGTTAACCATCTCTGCTAGAATAGTACAGAAAGCATTTTTCTTTTCAGTCTTTAATCCTGCATCCCCCCTTTCCCAGTACAAATCTGCATGCCAGCCTTCACCAAACTATATTGTCTACTCTTAAATTCTGAGCTTGACTCTTGGAAATAAAAACACATTTTTTTGAGTTATTTTTCAGAGCTGTTTACCTGTAAGTATGGAAGGCTAATAACTATTCCCTGATGGTAAAATGTGTACATTTTTAGCAAACCAATAGCCTGGCAATCCTTCTAGAAGAGGTGAAAAATATCTTTCCCTCTTAAAGAGATCAAAACACAAAAACAAATCAACAAATTAAAAGATAGGTTCTCTGAAGGTTATTCTCATATTTAACCTTTAGTTACTCCCTGTCTTCTACAGTTTGACTTCATTCTGATTCAGAGATTTGGATTACTTGCTCAAATAGTTATTGATTTAGTTAAAATAAAGAAGACATAGGTCCTGAATATAGATTTATAAAAACTGAATCATAAATACATATGACCTTGATGCACATCTAAAT
>PVIC010044674.1:0-14868 GCA_004025085.1 Thryonomys swinderianus
AAAAAAAAAAAATCTTGCTAGGATTTCCATTAGAATTTAATAAAATTGGGTCTATAGCCATACCTCCCTGGACATACCCGATCTCATCTGATTAGAATTGAATGAAATCTGTGGCTCACTTTGGAGAGAATTTGTCATCTCAACTACACATGCACCACCAACATGTCAAAACACACAAAATGTATGTATATACAGTCTTCCAAACCAGGAACACAGTACATCTGTCTATTATTTAGGCTTTGTTTATTTCATTGGTATTTCACTGTTTTCTATCAATAGTCCTCTACATATGTTGTTAGATATAAACTGAACTATTTAAAACTCTGAAGGGCCATGATACATAGTTGTGTGGTTGTTTTCGGTACCAGTGTTCCTTGAGGGAGAGGAAGTAAATTAAGCCCTAACTAAGGCAGCAGCATCTAGAGTTTCCAGACTGCACTAAAGGGGTCGGACTGAGGTGTGGCAGAACAACTGGCCTTGGTGGAGAAGACAGAACCCAGATTGGCATTCTCAGGGAAGACAAGCAGAAAGGAGAGAGGGACTGGGAGATTGAGATTGCACTCTGGAAGTCTGCGTGGCTTTCATCATAATTAACCCAAGTAACAGACACTACCTACATGGGGAGAAGATGCTGAGGCTGGGGAAAGAGTCGCTTGGGAGGATCCGAGGGAACCAGCACCACAGCACCTGGTGAGCTAGGAATGTATTTCTTTCCTTAGCAGCAGAGCAGAAACCCTGCAGAGCACCGGGTGGGTCAAGGGCTCAGAAGGGTTCTACATCAGTAGTGGGGGAAATTGGCCTTGGTCTGGACAGTGCCTTGGTCTTGCTGAACAGAACAAGATCATAAAGAGTCAACTACTTCCAAGGGATTTCACTGTGTCCCCAAACAAAGTTCAAGAATATTTATACGAGTATAAGAATAGCACACAATAGGGCCGGAGGGTTAGCTCAGTGGTTCCAGCGCCTGTCTCGCAAGCACAAGGTCCTGAGTTCGATCCCCGGAAACCACATACAATGCTGGGCGTGGAGACTCACGCCCACCAGCCATCAATACCACATACCACAGTGCTGGGCATGGTGGCTCATGCCTGTCACCCCAACACTTGGGAGGCAAAGAAGCCAGAGACTAGGAGCTATAATGAAGAGAAAATTAAACCAACTGAAAGTAGATCAGAAATGACACCAATGATAGAAGGAATAGACAAGGAATTTAAATGAGTTATAAGAAATGTAGTCCATCTACTGAGGAAAGAAAAAGCATAGTGGGGAACGTCTATAACCCCAGATGCTCAAGAGGCTGAGAAAGGGGGACCCCAGGTTGAAAACTTTAAACCTGCCTCAAAATTTAAAAAACAGTTAAAAAGAGTGGGAGTGTGGCTGAGTAGCAGAGCATTTGCCTAGCCTGACTGAGCCCCTGGGTTTGATCCCCAGTATTGAAAAAACAAAAGTTAAAGAGAGACATAGAAAACAAAAATTTTTTTTTGAGACAGGGTCTCGCTTTGTAGTCCAGGCTGGCCCCGAGCTCACTATGGAGCCCAGGCAAGTTTCAAATTCAGCAATCCTCCTGCCTCTGCTTCCCATGTGCTGGGATTACAGGCGTGAGCCACCACGCCCAGCACTGTGGTATGTGGTATTGATTGCTGGTGGGCGTGAGTCACCATGCCCAGCATTGTATGTGGTTACTGGGATCAAACTCAGGACTTTGTGCTCATTAGGCAGGTTCCAGAACCACTGAGCTAAATCTCTGGCCCTAGAAAATATTTTTTAAAGTATTCAAATTAAACTTTAAGATATTAAAAGATATTAAAAGTATGACGTCTGAGTCAGGTGTGGCCACACGTGCTTGTAATCTCAGCACCCTGGGAAGTTGAGACAGAATTGCAAATTCAAGCCCAGCCTGAAGAAGTTAGTGAAGTAAGAAGACCCTCTTTCAAAATGAAAAAGTAAAAAGGTCTGCAAATGTAGACTGGTGCGATGGTCCTGTTTTACATCCTCAGTGCCACGTATACAATTCTAAAAGAAAACGTATTGGATAGGATTAACCACAGATTAGACACATGGGAGAAAAGATCAAGGAAACAATATGTCAAAAGAATGTTTCAGACACAAGGAAAATGTGTACCAGAGAAAAACTGAGGGAATGAAGAGTACTGGCAATATTAATGATGTGGGCAAATATACAGCAGCACATCATTTCTTATTTTTAAATCTCTTTATAAGGTCATTGGCTTCTTAAACAAAGCAGTAAGAATTTATTAATGTGCCTTCTGACCTCATACGGTTGTTGTCTTCCATCAGAATGTGCATCTGTTCTGGTCTGGTTTGCAGAAGACCTCTAGTCTGCCCACCCCATGCCCTGCATAGTCCTATCACACCAAGACACAAAAACTGTCAGGAACCAGGAAGAACTGGCAACTTCAGGGACTTGTGCGTGTCATTCAGGGAGGGGGCTCCTCACAGGAGGAAGGTGGCTCATAGATGAGCTAGGGCTGATGATTGAAAAACAAACAAACCTACTTTGTTTTTTCTTAATAAAGTCAAGGGTGCCAGGTGGATTAGTTTAAGAAGCCCAGAGGAAGATCTGCTTCCATGGCTGGTGCATGGAAAACCTTCCCTTGTACTGCAAAGATGATGAAGATGTAGCTCTAGGCCTCCCGGGAGCTTTGATGAGGATGCTGAGATGAAGTGATCCAGAGAACCACTTCTGACCATGATAAAACTCAAAGAAGTCATGGGGAGCTGTTATTGTATGTGATGACTACTTTGTAAGTGGTTCTGTTTATGGAGCTGATAAAATCTAAATCTCTCATGTTTCTGAGCCCAGATACTTTGGACACTGTGTTTCTTTTCAGCTTTTGCTTATATACAATTCATCCTTTGTAGTTAATTGAGCTGAAAGGCCTGGGTGTAAAATTTGAATTAAGGTTAGAAAAGTTCTTTACTTCAAAAACATTCAAAAAGTTCTTTACTTTAGTTCAAAACATTTGATGAGGTATATATAAAAATAAATATAGGGCCGGAGATTTAGCTCAGTGGTTCCAACGCCTGGCTGGCAAGTGCAAGGTTCCTGGTTCGATCCCTGGTAACCACATAACAATAATACCGGGCATGGTGACTCGCACCCACCAGCAATCAGTACCACATACCACAGTGCCGGGCCTGGTGGCTCACGCCTGCAATCCCAGCACTCTGGAGGCAGAAGCAGGAGGATTGCTGAGTTCAAGGTTTGCCTGGGCTACATAGTGAGCTCAGGGCCAGCCTGAACTACAAAGCAAAATCCTGTCTCAGAAAAAAAAAAAAGTAAATGTGGGACAATAGTATAAAGACTTAAAAGGAAGAAATGGAAATAAACTAATATATATGTCTTATGGTAGCACTTGAAGGTAGACTATGAACAAGTTAATGTTGTACACTATAAAGGGATCACTGGAATATAAATCTGAGTCAGCCAATAGAGAAGATAAAATGAAATCCTTAAAAATAGCTAAGTTTGGTCCAGAGATTTAGCTCAGTGGTTCCAGCACCTGCCTAGCAAGTGCAAGGTCCCTGGATCGATTCCCCAGTAACCACATAAAACAATACCGGGCGTGATGACTCATGCCCACCAGCAATCAATACCACATACCAAAAATGCTGGGCTTGGTGGCTCAAGCCTGTAATCCCAGCACTCGGGAGGCAGAGGCAGGAGGATTGCTGAGTTCCAGGTTTACCTGGGCTATATAGATAGCTCAGAGCCAGCCTGAACTACAAAGCGAGACCCTGTCTCAAAAAAAAAAAAATGGCCAAGTTGGGTATGTTAGCACACTCTGGGAGGTTGAGGCAGGAAGATCAAAAAATCTGAACCTAGCTGGACATTGTGGTTGTATCTGTAATCTCAGCACTTGGGAAACTGAAGCAGGAGGATTGCCTTGAGTTCAAGGCCATCCTGGGCTACATAGTGAGTTCAAGGGCAGTTTGAACTGTTAAGCACAATCTTGTCTTTAAAAAAAAAATGTTTGAGCCTAACTTGGCCAATTTATCAACTTAATAAGACCCTGTTTTTAAAATAAAAATATAATGAAAGGGCCGGGGATGTAGATCAGTATGAAGGCTCTGTTCAAACCTAATGCTGAAACAAACAAAGAAACTCAATCAGTACAAAGAAGGCAGAAAAAAGTCAAAGGACAGATGGTGATATGTTAAGATTTAAACCTAATCATATTGATAACCACAATAAATTTAAATGATCTAAGGATTTTTAATTATGCTGGTTATTTAGCACTGTGGTTCTGGTGACACCTCCACAGTTGCAGGATCTGTAGTTCGACCTCCAGTACCAAAAAAAAATTTTTTTTAATTAAAAGGCAAAGATTGTTAAACTATACTTTTGAAACTGATCCACCTGTACACTATCTAAGAAATGAACTTTAAATAGATGACACAGATAAGTTAAAAAGCAAAAAGATGGAAAAAATATACAATGCTCACACTAGTCATAAGAAATCCAAGGTGGCTATATTAGTATCAGACAAAGTAGGTTTCAGGGAAAAGAATATTGCAGGGTGCCAATAAGTCAATTCGTTGAGAGAACAGAACAATCCTAAACATTTGTGCATCTGATAGCAGAGCTTTAAAATACATGAAGCAAGAAATAAAAGAACTGGAAGAAGAAATGAGTGACCTACAATTTTAGCTGGAGACATCACATCCCTATTAAATAATAGGACAAATAGAAAAAGAGTAAGGGGATATAGAAGACTTGAACAGCACTATCAAATAACTCAACTTTATAGAAAATATTCAATAGCAGCAAAAATATTCTTTTAAAATTCACATAGTACATTTAAACTATGCCATAATTTGAGTTACCAGCCAAATCTCAATGAATTTAAAACAATTCATTCTCCATTTAAAATGAAGTTAAATTAAAAATGAAAAACAAAAATATCTCTGGAAATTCTCCAAATTATTTGGAAGCTAAGCAACATACTCCTAAATAATGAGTGTGTCAGAAACATCCGAAAGGCAATTAAAAAGCATTTTGAATTGAATGAAAGTGCATACAATTTGGGGAGGTGGCCTGTGCCTGTAATCCCAGCACCCTAGAAGGCTGAGGCAGCAGGATCACAAGCTGGAGCTTTGATTGGGCAACTTAGCAAAACCCTGTCTCCAAATAAAATATAGGAGAAAGGCTGGGGATATAGCTCAGTGCAAAGTCCCTGGGTTCATTCCCCAGTATTAAAGAGTAAAAAAGTATGAGATAGAATTAGATCATCCTAATCAAGGAGAAACTGAAAGCTATCTGTATATCTATCTGAAAGTGAGAAAGGGCTCAAAGATCTCAATTTTCATCTAAAAAACCAGTAAGACTAAATTAAACTCAAAGTGTAAAAAGGAAATAATGAAGATAAAATTGTAAATCATGGATTTAGCTCAGTGGTTCTGGTGTCTGCCTTGCAGCACAAGGTCCTGAGTTCAGTCCCCAGTAACTACATACCACAATGGAAGGCATGGTGACTCATGCCAACCACCAGTCAGTACCACACACCACATTGCCAAACATGGTGGCTCACACCTGTAATCCCAGCAGTCAGGAGGCAGAGGCAGGAGGATTGCTGTGAGTTTGAGGCTTACCTAGGCTACATAGTGAGCTCAGGGTCAGCCTGAACTACAAAAGCAAAACCCTGTCTCAAAAAAAAAAAAAAAAAAAAGGAAATCAATGAAGTAGAGCTCAATAAGATTTCTAAATTTCTAGCCATACTAGCTAGGAACAGAGAAGGAAAGATACAAATAATCAGTTTCAGATGTGAAAAAGGTAACTCACTGCAGAGTCTACAGACACTGAAAGAGAAATAAAGAAAATCATGAACAACATATATAAATTCAATCATAAATTCGACAACATATATAAATTAAAGAAACTTCTTAAAAGTTACAAGTTACCCCCCAAATTTAAAGATCCACTTTAAAAATGGGCATCTGACATGAACAGACATTTTTCAGATGCAGAAGTAAAAGTAGCTAAGAAACATACAAAGAAATGTTCTATATCACTGAAGTGCAGATGAAAACTACACTGAGATTCCATCTCACTCCACAAAGAATGGCTGCTATCAAAGAATCAACCAACAACAAATGCTGGCAGGGCTGCAGGAAGAAAAGAATCCTGTCCAGTGTTGGTGAGAATGTAGATTAGTGCAACCACTGTGGAGATCAGGGTGGAGATTTCTCAAAAACTAGGAACAGAGGTCCAATTTGACCTTGCTATTTCCCTGCTAGGTACATACATAAAAGAATTAAAATAATCATTTCACAGTGACATATGTGCACCCATGTTTATAGCAGCTCAATTTGTGATAGCTAAATCTTGGAAACAGCCCAAACAACCATCAACAGGAGACTGGATAAAGATGTGTTTTTTTTTTAAATAAAAGGAGTATTAGCCATAAAGAATAGTAAATTTGAGTCTTTTTTACTCAAATGTATGTACCTTGAGGCAATGCTCATAAGTGAAATAAATAGGATACAGATGCATAAATATCATATCATTTCTCTGGTATGAGAAATTGAAGGTGTGAATAGTTCTAAAACATATGATAAGTATTGTGAAATAGGAAGAAAATGTTCAAAAGGAAAAGGGAAAGAGAGAGTAGAGGTAAGTAAAGAAGGGAAAGAAAAAATTTGATGGTGAAAAGTAAACAAAGTTTATGCATATAAGGGGACAGAGGGTTGTAGGAAGGGCAAAGGAATGGAAAAAATGAGAATTGAGATGTGCCATGTACTGGTACAAATGCTCAATGTTGATTGTGATCATAACGTATATATAAAATGTACCAATAAAATCAGTTTAAGAGCTGGGGATTTAGCTCAGTGGTTCTGGTGTCTGCTTTGCAAGCACAAGGTCCTAAATACAATCCCTGGTAACCACATACTACAATGCCGGGCATGGTGGCTCACACCTGTAATCCTAGCATTTGGGAGGCAGAGGCAGGAGGATTGCTGTGAGTTTGAGGTTTGCCTGGGATACAGAGTGAGCTCAGGGACAGCCTGAAGTACAGAACGAGACCCTGTCTCAAAAAGAAAAAAAAACAATTTTAAAAAAGATATAAGCCACTAAAGCTCACTCAAAAAGGAAGACAACTTAAATAGACATATGTCTATTAAATAAATTAAATTTGTAAACTCTTACAAAAAAAAAAACCTAGGGCTAGGTGGCTTCACTACAGAATTGTACCAATTAAGAGGAGAAAAATAACAATTCTACACACTCTCTCTCTCTCTCTCTCTCTCTCTCTCTCTCTCTCTCTCTCTCTTTTCCAGGAAAAATGAAGAGGAGAGCTATTTCCCAATTCATTCTTTGAGATCTTGATTACCATGATAACAAAGGCATACAGGGGGGAAAATACAAATCAGTATTTAACAATTTTTAATATATTTCAACATTGTTAACATATTTTACCAAACCAAACTGAATAATATAGTATAATAATATATTAAAAGGATAAAAATATTTTACCTGGTGCTGTTATTCTAGGAAAGCAGCATTAATTTAATAATAGAAAATTACTATAATTTACCATATTAATAAACCAAAAAAGAAAACTTCACATTACTATCTCAATAGATGCACAAAATAGCATTAGGAACATCCAATATCCGTTTTTTTTCTTTGAGACAGGGTCTCACTTTGTAGTTCAGGCTGGCCCTGAGCTCACTGTAGCCCAGGCAAGCCTCAAACTCACAGCAATCCTCCGGCCTCTGCCTCCCAAATGCTGGGATCACAGGAGTGAACCACCACACCCGGCACTGTGGTATGTAGTGCTGATTGCTGGTTGATTGCTGGTGGGCGTGAGTCTCCACGCCCAGCATTGTATGTGGTTACCAGGGATCGAACTCAGGACCTTGCACTTGTGAGGCAGGCGCCGGAACCACTGAGCTAACCCTCCGGCCCCCAACATCCATTCTTGATAAAAACAAAAACCAGCAAACTAGGAATAAAAGAGAATTTGTTCAACATGTGAAGTCCTATGACCAACATGACACTCACTTGTCCACGGTTGTTTTAGCTATTCAACACTGTGCTGGAAGTTGTGGCCACTAACTAGGCAAGACAAAGAAATGGAGGCATCCAGATCAAAGTGAAAAAAAGGAAATCATCTTTATTTACCAATGACGAGATCGCCTATGTTTAAAAGCCACAGGGATCTACAGAAGAGCTATAAATAAATCGTCTAACACATTTACAAGCTGTGAGATCAATAGATGAAAAATCAATTGGCTTTTACAAACTAGCAACAAACAAGGTTATGTTCAACAGCTTTAAGCATAAAACCCTCGTGCTTTTCCCATCCTCCACCCTGGCAGGTGGAGGTGCAGAGGAGACTCCTGTCTGGGAATCCGAATCTGTGCGCTCTGCTTTGTCCTCTGTGGGGAGAGTGGAGACAGCTGGGCTGGGAGCCACAGCGCTGGGGCAGCGCACAGCCCAGAGCCTCCTGTTTCCCATACCTAGATCCTCTGGCACCAGGAGAAATGACAAGCTTGTCACCGACTGCACACTCTGGCAACAAGGCCAAGGGATCTTGGAGAAATGTCAAGGTGATAAGAGTATGAATTATAAGAAAACTAGCTTCCCAGAGTCAGGGAACTTGGGTCTTGGAATCCAGGAGCACATTCATCTGAGCTTGAAATAGGACCCAGGACGCTGTCCTCGGTCGGGACTTCTGTGAGGCGTGAGTAGGCTGTCGGTGTGCAGAGCCACCAACAAGGAACACCAGACAGGTGAGTCGGCCAACGGGGGCCCCACACCGGCTCCAGCAGAAGGATTCTGGATGGTTCCGTCCCTCCCAGCAGGTAAATTCTGATCTCTATCCAGAGCCCCAATAAAAAAGTTTCAATCAAGATGGGCATGATGGCTCACACCTGTAATCCCACGCCTGTACTTGGGAGGCAGAGGCAGGAGGATTGCTGTGAGTTTGAGGCTAGCCTGGGCACCATAGTGAGCTCAGGGCCAGCCTGAACTACAAAGCGAGACCCTGTTTCAAAAAAAAAAAAAAAGTTTTCAGTGAAATGTTAAGAAGAATTAAAGAACAGAAGGAAGGAAGGGAAAGAAAGAGAAGAGAGAAAATGAGAATAGCTATGAAAAGATGTTGTATATCAAAAGCTTTAAAATATTGTTAAGAGATTGGAAAAACATAAACTTGAGACACATATCTTGTTTTGGAGTTGGAAGTTTCAATATTGATAAGGTATCAATTTCCCTCTACACTTACTTACAGATTCAACATAGTCTCAACCCAAATCATACAAGACTATTTTTAAGAAACTGACAAGCTGATTCTAAAATTCCCATGAAAATTCAAAGAATTCAAGTAACCAAAGTAGTGGTCATATTTGAAGCCAAGAAGTAAAAAGCAAAAGGGGATAAAGCAGGCATGGTGGTGCCCACCTGTAACCCTGGCTCTGGAGCTATGGAGGCTGGAGGAGGGTGAGTTCTCCCATTAGCACACTGAGCTCAGTTTGAGACTCTGTTTCAAAACAAAACAAAATAAAACAAACCCCAAACTGAGAGAGATGTGTGGGGTACCTCCCACTACCCCAATTCTGAACACCTCCTGGACTTCAGGCAGGCCCTGATACCCCTGATATCCCCTCTGGAAGATCAGTAAGTGTTAGTTCTGAGTTTTAATGAAGCACAATAAAAAGTTGGTAGTTGAATATTTTGTTCATTACAGATCATTTGCATTAATTTTGATTTTTTTTTTGAGACAGGGTCTTGCTTTGTAGTTCAGGCTGATCCTGAGCTCACTATGTAGCTCAGTCAAGCCTCGAATTCAGCAGTCCTCCTGTCTCTGCCTCCCAAGTGCAGGGATTACAGGCATGAGCCACCATGCCTGGCATTATGGTGTCTGGTACTGATTGTTGGTGAGCGTGAACCACCATGCCCAGTATCGTTGTACGTGGTTACCAGGGATCAAACCAGGGACCTTGCACTTGCTAGGCAGGCATTGGAACCACTGAGCTAAATTTTCAGCCCTTAATTTTGATTTTTTAAAAACATTTCATGTTTTTTTTTCAGTTCTGGGGCTTGAACCCAGGGGTACTCTACCCCTGAGCTACATCGGAGATCTTTTTATTTCTTATCTTCAGACAGGATCTTTATAAGTTGCCCAAGTGAAACTCGAACTTGTGATCCTCCAGCTTCGGCCTCCCAGAGTCACTGCTTGGATTACGGGCACGTCCCATGGTGCCCAGTGTATTTAATTACTGAGTTGTGGGGTATCCTAGCAAATTCTGCCCACAGTGACTCTGCACCCTCATTCTTGCCCTGTCCCCTCTCTGGGCATCATAGCTCCTCCTCCACCTACACAAACGCTAAACACCTACGATATTCTACCCAGTGACTGATTTGGGGACACAGTTATTCAGAAAAGAAAAGGAACGTGAAAGAGATTCCTGACTCTAAGTACTTAGCTGGATGGTTCTGTGCTTCCGCCTCTGCTTTTGTCCTGGGTTCTGCAGTGCTGGGGGGAGAGGCTGCCATCCACCAAAGGAAATCACTACAAATTCTTTAGCTAGTAGGTGTTTTCTTCTTTCACAGGATCTCTGGACTCAGCTCAAATACTGAAAATATTTATTTTAGAAAAATTAAAACTACTTCCTAGCCTCTTCCCCTTCCTTGTAAACAATTCCTATCAGATCTTCTGTTGTTAAGAGTTTTGTTCTTCAGTGCAAAGGTCCTGGGTTTGATTTCCCCCCAATAAAAATAAAAAATTAAAATTAAAAAAAATTGATCCCCCCCAAAATGAAAGAAGAAAGATAACGATATATGACATAGACAAGTTTAATGTAGTTCCCATGATCCCTGCTTCCTGGTTTATATGAACTTGTGGAATCCTCCTTGAGTGTGGGCTAGACTTAAGACTTGCTCCACCTCCTTCCCTTTTCTCCCTCTCATTATTTTTCTTATGAACTTTTCTTAAGATCTCCCTATGTAGCCCAGGCTGGCTTTGAACTTGTGATCCTTCTGTCTCAACCTCTTGATTTCTGGGATTACCGGCATGTAGCACCACGCCCAGCCCTATGGACTTGCTTCTAAACAAGGGAATTTAGCAAAAGTGACAAAATGTATATTACACGTATGTGATTATATTATGTGACATCATGTAAAGTGTCGCAGTTGGAAGCTCTAGGAGTTGGTTCCTCCACTGAAACAGTCGTGAGCCATTTTGGAACTCTGGAACCTGACTGGATTTAGAACCATCAACAAAGGGTTTAATAGTGGGAGAGGCTGCTGCTCTCTAATAAGACAGAGGTGCATGAGCCAGCTACCTGTCCCCATTTCTCAGTCCTGCCACAGCCATCAGGACACCCGTGTTCCAAGCGTACAGTGGCCAGTACAGTGGTGGTCAAGAGAGCCTGTTATCCAAATATTAGGGGTTGTGCATTTTGGTTGATCTGGCAGCACTCAAGTTCTAGTGCTGAAACTTGCCTTCGTACCAGTCTTCTGGGCTGTAATCAGCAACTTCTCTCTGGCGAGATTTACTAGGATATTTAAAGAGACAGAATTTTCACTCAGTTATGTATTTTGGAGCCAGACATTTAAGGAAACCTTTGTCAGCTTACTGATCGATCACTAAGACAGGAGTAAAGAAATTTCAGCCACAGTGAACAGCAAGGAGTATTTTGCACGAATAGTTTGGAAATGTCACAAAAGTGTTGTTTCAACTCTTAAGAAAATCCCAGCAATCGCTGAATATTGGGAGAACCAGATTCAAAGAGTTACTACATTATAATATCTAGAATGTCCAGTTCTCAAAGAAAATAACAAGACCTCCAAGTAAACAGAAAAGAATAGCTTGTTCACAGAAGAAAAAAGGAGATCTTAGTGGAAAGTGTATCTTAAAAAATCCAGATATTAAGAAAGAAAATAAAAGAGCATGTATAAGGGGGGAGGAGGGGGGAGTGGGTAGGGATATGGGTAAAAATGAGAATTAACTTGTGGCATATACTGGTACAAATTTCCCAATGTTATATGTGATTTTGAGATGTATATAAATTGTACCAATAAAGAATTCAATTTAAAAAAAATCCAGATATTAATGCTGGACGTGGTGGCTCACGCCTGTAATCCAAGCACTCAGGAGGCAGGGACGGGAGGATTGCTGAGTTCGAGGCTTGCCTGGGCACCATAGTGAGCTCAGGGCCGGCCTGAACTACAAAGCGAGACCCTGTCTCAAAAAAAAAAAAAAAAATCCAGATATTGGAATTATGAGCTCAGAGTGTTAGACTACTTTAAATACACTCAGTGAGCTAAGGGGAAAACTACGGGCAACAAACTAGAGGAAGTAAGGACAGCAACATCTGAAGAATAGTATGAATATCTATAGGGATAGAAATCATGAAAATAACTGAACAAGTTCTGGAGCTGAAAATTCCAATAACAAATGAAAAATTCACTACAAAGGTTTACCAGTAGATCGTAGCAGACAGAAGACAGGATCAGCAAAATTGGATAATTAAAATCATCCTTAGTGGCAGAAAGAAAAAAGAATGAACGAAAAGAAACAGAAGTTAAGGCTCAACCTGGTACAACTGAGCATACCGGCGTATGTCTTAGAGGATTATCAGAAGAAGAGAAAGTGGAGGGAAAAGAGTCCCATACTAAGGTACATTAGAGCTGAAACTTAAAGGCAAAGAGAATTTTAAAAGCAGCAAACAATAACTGACTTGTAACACATTGGATTCTCTGTTATATCAAGAACAGATTTCTTAGAAACTATGGAGGTCAGAAGTAGTGGGTCTATATTTAAAGTTATGAAAGGAAAGCAAACAACCTCTCAATTAAGAAATCTATATCTGGGCTGGAGGGTTAGCTCAGTGGTTCCGGCGCCGGCCTCGCAAGCGCAAGGTCCTGAGTTCGATCCCCGGTAACCACATAGACTGCTGGGCGTGGAGACACACCCACCAACAATCAACACCGCATACCACAATGCCGGACGTGGTGGCTCACGCCTGTCATCCCAGCACTCGGGAGGCAGAGACAGGAGGATTGCTGAGTTCGAAGCTTGCCTAGGCTACATAGTGAGCTCTGAGCCAGCCCGTACTACAAAGCAAGACCCTGTCTCAAAAAAAAAAGAAATGCTGAAAGGAATCATAGTTATTAAGTTTGAAAGGAAAGAACATTAGACATACTGAAACCTTTAAGAATATAAAAAGAACTGTGAACTGGCTGTGGAGGTGCTTGCTTGTAATCCCAGCCCTCTGGAAAGCTGAGGCAGGAGAATCTAAAATTTGAGTTCAGCGTGGGCAACTTAGCAACTTATCAAGATCTTGTTTCAAAATTAAAAATTAAAAAATAATATTTTAAAAGGCTGGGAAAATGTAGCTCACTATGAAAGCTGAGTTTAATCTCTAGTACCACAAAAAAAACAAAACAAAACAAAGCATTGGTAAAGGTAATTACATAGGTATACGTATAAGGCACAATTACTTCTGATTTGTAGCTCTTCTTTTGTTCTTTCTTCTTTCCTTTAACTTTATTTTGTGACTTCAACCCAGAGAGTGTTGAGTTACATCTCCATGTATTTTTTTTTTAGCCATTGTTTTGATAGTTGCCCCCACTGGCCTTGACCTGTCTGTCTTCCTGTCTCAGCCTCCTGAGTAGCTGAGATTACAGGCAAGTGCCGCTATACTTAGCTCTCAGGTTCTCTCTCTCTCTCTCTTTTCTTTTGTATGATTTGAAAGACAAGTGCATAAACAAAAATTACTACTTACATATAAAGATGTAATTTGTGAAAACAACAATATAAAAGGGAAAGTATAGGGAAATATAGGAGAACTCTGATATTAAAACAAAATTGATATTAACCAAGCTAGTTTGTTATAAACTTAAGATCTCAGTTGCAAACTCTAAAATAACTACCAAGAAAATAAATTTTAAAAATAATACAGAAAAATAAACCAAAAACATGAAAATAGTTTCCTACAAAAATCAGATAAATTTAAAAGCAAGTAATAAAAGAGGAACTGAAAAACAAAACTATACAACATGCAGGAAAACAAATGACTAAATTAAATAACATCTTCCTTATAACATTAAATACAAATTTGTTAGATTCTCCCATTAAAAGGCAGAAATTGGTAGAAACATGGTTTAAAAAGCAGCACTGGAGAAACATGATTTAACTATAGATTGTATTTAAGATAATCACTTCAGATATAAACGCGCAAAGAAACTAAAAGAGTGGAAAGAAATATTGCATGCAAATAATAAGCAAAAGAGAGTTGGGATAGACATTCTTGTTGGACAAGATGGACTATAACTTAAAAAGGTTATAAAGAGCCAGGTGTGGCTCACGCCTGTAATCCCAGCACTCAGGAGGCAGAGACAAGAGGATTGCTGAGTTCAAGGCTCGCCTGGGCTACATAGTGAGCTCAGAGCCAGCCTGAACTACAAAGCGAGACCCTGTCTCAAAAAAAAAAAAAAAAAAAAAAAAAAAAACCTGGGGATTTAGCTCAAGTGGTACTGTGCCTACCATGAAAGCACAAGGGATGGAGTTCAATCCCCCTTACAGAAAAAAAAAATAAAAGAGGGTCGGAGGGTTAGCTCAGTGATTCCGGCGCCTGCCTCGCAAGCGCAAGGACCTGAGTTCGATCCCCGGTAACCACATACGATGCTGGGCGTGGAGACTCACGCCCACCAACAATTAACACCACATACTACAATGCCGGACGTGGTGGCTCATGCCTGTCATCCCAGCACTCGGGAGGCAGAGACAGGAGGATTGCTGAGTTCGCAGCGGCTTGCCTGGGCACCATAGTGAGCTCAGGGCCAGCCTGAACTACGAAGCGAGACCCTGTCTCAAAAAGCAAAAAAAAAAAAAAAAAAAA
>PVIC010044675.1:0-14918 GCA_004025085.1 Thryonomys swinderianus
GAGAGAGAGAGAGAGAGAGAGAGAGAGAGAGAGAGAGAGAACATGAGGAGGACCCAGGGTTCACCAGCTAGGTAGGTCCACTAGTGTTATATGGAACAATAATGAGCTGTTTTGTTCACCTATTCAAATTCCAGACCCACAGAATAATGGGCAATACAATGGTTGTTGTATATTAGCATAGTAAGTTTTGAGATAGTTACTTTTTAGGCAATACATAATTGATATGGAGGACCCTTGAGTTATAGCCTGTCTGACATATGAATAACTTGGGTTACAGCTGGGGTTTAGTTAACTTATGACCAAAATCTTGAGTTATGACCTGAATGCCAGCTGCTTGTGTTTCCAGATGTCTCTGATACAGATTTAACCCCTAAGAGTTCTGGGAGGAGTGTTACAACCTTCTTTCCTGTGTGCAGTTAGTGGAGAAATACTGGGCCAAATATCTCTCTAAGGACAATGATATCTACCTGGAAAAAAAGTGTGGCTTAAAATTGTATATAGCGAGAAGGCTATGTAGAGGAACCTGACCAACTTGAGTTACAACCAACCTTCATAAATGAATTGAGTTCATAAATCAAGTGTCCACTCTACATAGCAAATGTGAACATGGAATTCATATTGTCTTCATTTGAAATGCTGCCACAAAGTAGTAGAAGTAGACTTATCCTATGTTGTTCTACATAGAAGAACTAGAACCTACTTTTAACAGAGCTTACGTGGAAGTGTATTTTTGGCTGAATATGGGAATTGACAATGAATATAAGTCAGTGATGAATAGGTTATTTTGTGAGGAGTGAGATAACTGAAGCCATATTCTGGTAGAGTTAGGACAACTTATTGGTGAGAAATTCTGTAATGAGGATGAGTCAGTGTAAGTTTAAACTACAAGATCTGTAAAGTTCCTTCAAATCTTATAATTTTAATTCTGAGTGAAAGGGAAGGAGAAGCTGGAAGCTGAGATTTATTATTGTTAGTGTATTACTTAGAGATGAATATTCAATTTGTAGTGTATCTTTTTCTACCATAGGTTCTTTTATGGTTTTTTTTTGAGTAGTGAGATTAAAATGAAGATAATGGTAAAGATATTGGGAAGCCTTAATTGTCACAAAAAATGCAATTTGGGATAATACAATGGAGCTAGTACTTCATCTTTCTGACATCTATAGTCTCTTATTCCTTTTGGAGATAGAGTTTATTAGGGACCAGAGAGATGTGAGCTACTTGAGAAGACAGCTGACATGAACTTTTCTAATTTTTTCCCCAATACTGAGTCCTTAACAGCAGCAATATGAATATGTGTGATAATATTAAAAGAAACTTCACGTAGTCTAATTCCATGTGCATAATTCAAGCATTTATTACAATTACACATGCAAAGAAAGGGACCTTCATGGAATGGTTTGGAGATTCACTCTTGGCAGAGCACCTTATAGGAAAGGAGAATGGTTAAAAAATAATTTTTGGTACATAATTCAATGACCAGCTGGCTTAATATTACTAAAATCTTGACTTATAGTCAGCTATAGATGAACCAAGTGGGTAAGTAATTAGTTTCCTGGAGCCAAGATTTAATCCCACTGAGTTTGTCAGAAAATTGATTAAGCATTTTCCGGGAAGGGAATTGTGAATTATATCACATAAATCATTGTTTCAAACCAAGACTGAACCACATTTTTTAAAAATTTGAGATGACCAAACACTAAGTAATTCCAAGTGATTATTACAACTATCTGAATAAAATGAATGTATTACTCATCTTTCCTGCCACTGGGAGAATAAATTTACAACCTAAAGAATAATTTATTTTGACTCACAGTTTCAGTGGGTTCAGTCTACTATCAGCCACACCCCAAGGCAGAAAATGCATGGTGGAATTGTTGGTGGAGGAAAAGCTATTTGCAACACAGTGGCCAATAAGTGGAAAGGGGTAAATCTGGCATGAGAATACATGCCAAGTGAACTATCCTTTCTGAACAGTGTCTGCCTCCAAATGTGAGACATTTTGTGGACATTTTAGATCTAAACCACAATAGGGAACTTGCCTGGTGAGAACATGTCTGTAAGGAGATTTATCTTTTTTTTTTTTTTTTTTTTTTTTTTTTTAGACAGGGTCTTGCTTTGTAATTCAGGCTGGTCCTGAGCTCACTATGTAGCCCAGGTAAGCCTCAAACTCAGCAATCCTCCTGCCTCTGCCTCCCGAGTGCTGGGATTACAGGTGTGAGCCACCATGCCTGGCAGGAGATTTACCTTTGATTGGACTTTCTGAGGGTGCTGTTAAATAGTCATTTTCAAATATCTGTCAGGACCAGAGAGTAGAGACATAGCTGTTTAAATCATATTTTCCCATCTATAGTATAGGCTTTTCAAGTGTGACTAAATATACAGTTGGCTCCTCCCACCAAAGGCTGGTCTCTCTCCTCTCCTTGAATCTGGGATGAACTTGTGACTTTCTTTGGTGAATAATATGCAATGGAAGTGACTCTTGGTCTTTAAGAGGACTGGTAGTTTGTACCTTCTTTCTTTTAGAAGCCAGCAGACAGGTAAGGAATCTGAGTAACAAGAGACCACCATGCATAAAGGAAACTCAAGTATCCTAGGAAGTGAGACACATCCTTTGGTACCCCTCCCCACTGCTATTCCAGCCATTCCAGCTTAGGTGATAGACACATGGGGGAAGAAGCTGTCTACTTTGAATGCCCAGCCTCAGATTTCATGTGAAGCAGACCTGCCTAGTTCAACATAGGTTATATTGCAGAATTGTGAGTTATAATAACCATTGTGGTTTTTTTGTTTTGTTTTGTTTTTGTTTGTTTGTTTTGTTTTGTTTTTGAGACAGGTTTTCGCTTTGTAGTTCAGGCTGGCCCTGAGCTCACTATGTAGCCCAGGCAAGCCTCGAACTCAGCAATCCTCCTGCCTCTGCCTCCCGAGTGCTGGGATTACAGGCTTGAGCCACCAAGCCCGGCTTCTGTGGTATGAGGTACTGATTGCCAGGGGGCATGCCACACCCAGTATTGTTGTATGTGGTTACCGGGGATTGAACCAGGGACCTTGTGCTTGCGAGGCAGGTGCTGGAACCACTGAGCCAAATCTCCGGCCCCTTAAGGTTTTTTTTTTTTTTTTTTTTTTTTGGAGTGAAGTGGTAGATAACTGAGACAACCACCCTGGAGGGGTGGAGATTGGCTGGTTGCCTGTTGGAAGCTGAAGAAGGAGTGGTAGAGAAGAGAGGTGACAGGTGTGGGCTTACATCTCTCCTCTTTGATGTCAGATCCCTGAACACCCACATTCTACCTTTTTCTAAAGTAGGAGAGGTCAGGCCTCTTCCCCATCTCCAAGCACTTCCCAACCTATGTTTATAGGCTTCTGAACTCAGGAAGGTGCTCTGCTACACATGTAAACATGCATGCCACCTTAGGTTGATGATAATGGCGAGTTATCTTTATTATTGTTCCCCAGTGGCTAGGCTTGTATTTTAAGCCACTTAATGTCCAGTCCACAATGTATGTTTTAAAAATACCATTGGCCTCATATTACTTTATTTTAAAATTCTAATTGACACTTAATAATTATGCATATTCCTGGGGTACCATATGTTATTTCACATTAATACATGTATACAGTATGTACTGATCTGCTCAAGGCCAATTGCATAGTCATTACCTCAAGCAGTTGTTATTTGTTGATTTTTAAATAAATTGAGTTTATTAGAATATTTTAGATATACATTATGTTCATATTCCTCACTAGCAATTTGTACCTGTACATAATATATCTTAATTCTTATTTTTTCTTATTGGCCTGCCCTCCCTTCAAGCCCCCACTCTTACATATATAAGTTTTGTTTACGTTTTTTTCTTTTTATCATCAAATTTTTTTCTTTCTTTTCTTTGCTTTCCCCTGCCCCCATGCAATCACCATTTCCCTTTGAACATTATTTGTATTGGGAATATCTGAAGTTTTCTCTTCTATTTTGAAATATACAATAAATTACTATTAACTATAGTCACTCTACTGTGCTGTAGAACACTAGAACTCAGTCCTCCTATCTAACAGTAATTTTATTCCTCTTAATCTATTTCTCCCTTCCTTGCCTCTTCCCTTCCCTTGCCAGACTCTGATAACTACTAATCTTAACATCTACAACATTTTAAAGTACCGTATTTGCATGAGACCACACAATATTTGTCTTTCTGTGCCTGGTTTATTTCACTGTTAAAGACACTGGAATGTAGAGGAGTTAAGTCATGTGTTCAAGTCACATAATTTAGATAACTGACTTAGGATTTGAACCCAGAAAAGTCTGGTACAGCTCAGCCATGACACTAGCACTGCCATTAACGTTCTAGTATCGTCTTTAAATGCTGATGTGTGATGCTGTATGTATTAAGTTGTTGAGAAATTATACACACACACACACACACACACACACATATATATATATATATGAACATACATTTGTTCATCCTATGTTAGAGCTAGTACCATGAGGCATTAATTCCCCCCACACCTTTATTTGTATTATAAAATATAAAAAGTCAAATGATAGAAACTGTGGTGCTTTGGGATATTATGAGATGACAGTGAAAATTTGATACCTCAATCCTACCTAGTCTCTTATCCCTACTCATGAGATGGCTAGGGAAATTACATGCTTGAAGAAAGAGTGACAAATAGTGGCGAAACGTAGTTTCTGATGAGCTGTGGTTTTCTCTGTAAATCCCAGGGCTAAACTCTAGTCAATGGCTAGACTAGAGGACTAAAGAATTTCCTTCCAGGGCTGGAGATTTAGCTCAGTGGTTCCAGCACCTACCTAGCAAGTGCAAGGTCCCTGGTTTGATCCCTGGTAATGACATACAATAATACTGGGTATGGTGACTCACGCCCACCAGCAATCAATACCACACACCACAGCGCAGGGTGTGGTGGCTCACACCTGCCATCCGAGCACTCAGGAGGCAGAAGCAGGAGGATTGCTGAGTTGGAGGCTTGCCTGGGCTACATGGTAAGCTCAGGGCCAGCCTGAACTACAGCGCAAGACCTTGTCTCAAAAGAAAAAGAAAAATTCTTCCCAAACAGAATCTCACTCCTCAAAGAACAAAGGGCAACCTAATTCCCACCTTGTGTTCTACAGTAAAGAAGCAAATTTCTCTGTCTTTTATGTTCCTTCACAAGTTTATGCCTTATGCCACACATGTGCCAGGCAGTGAGGAAATATTCAGAAATCTAGTAGATTCAGTGTCTGCTATACAGGCTCACAGTTTGGTGGGGACATAGGCATTAAACAAGGCAGTACACAATGATAAAGAGAAATCAAAACATATTGTAAAGAATCTTATGTAGACTGGGGTGTGGCAGGGGCTGTGGAAGGGGTGGGGATGGGGGATATATGAAGGGGTCTGTGGGAGGCCTGCTCTGAGAACTCAGAGGTGATTAGGAGCCATTCAGGGAACAATCGCGTGATCTTTGCAGAGAGAATAGTAAGTGGAGGTCTGGCATAAAGAGTTTGATGACTTGTAAATGCTGGGGGAGGGGAAGCACATGATGTATTAGGCACTTGGTGATAGTGTAGGGCTTCTAAGACCCTTACACATGAGGGCCATTTCCTTTTTTGATAACCTGATCCACTTGCCTCCCTCATTGTATACGAGTCCAGTTGGCAGCAGGCAAGGACGTCATGCAAGCTAGGCCAATCAGAGTGTGACTCTGAGCGTCTGAATCTTGAGCAGAGTGATTCAAGGTTGCAACCATTAAGCCAGAGGCGTTTTGACAGCTTCACAGCAAGAGGTGTTCCTCTGTGTTTCTGACAGAAGTGTTGACAGTCACTAGATCTGCTGCCCGTCCCAAAGTCTCTTTATTGAGCCTTTCTTTCAATTCTGCAAGCTATGTTTTATTTATTCTTTTTCTTTTCTGGTTGATGTTAGCCAAGGTTGATTTCAGTTGCTTGTGACTGAGAGAAAAAGTGCACAGGATAAAATCCCAGATCAGCAATAATCAAAATAGATTAGGTTGCCAGAGATGTTGACTTTTGCAGGCTAGCGTGGACCAGACATTGTCTAATTTATCTGAAATGATCGCTGCGGTCTCTGTGCTTCCTTCTTGCTCTTTCTCCTCTACCCCATAACCCACTCTGAATGCATTAAGATCAGGAGGAGGTGGCACACTTGGCCTCAAGTACAGGAAGAGCAGGTGTAGAAAATGAGATGCAGGGACAAGCCTGCCTATCCGGATTCCCTGCTCTAGGCAGTGCAGAAGACTCAGTGGTCTGCTCCCCCACCCCACCCTCCCAGCACAGCTGGCCTTCATTTGCTTCACTCCTTGAGTGGAGAAAGGAACGGGAGCCTTTTAATGCCCAGTGACCTAGCCTGCTAGAAAATATGATCCATGTCATCTTACAATTTGGCCAAGTAGATTTGTGGATGCAATGAAAGCCCTTGATTTCAATCCATATTTGTGAATGGAAGGAATATAGAATGACAGGACTTGCTTGTCTTTTAAAGGCAGCAGACGGGGTCTAGAGAGTTGTGTCGTCTGGCCAGCCTTCAGTTCACCCTCCCACTCTCCTGTTTTTCCAGGCTGGTACAGGGTGAATTTCTCTCATGCCTTCAGGCTTCTTCAGTCCAGCTGGTCAAATTTCTGAGGCTCTTGGGGAAAGGATACAATAAATATTCATTACCAACAGTAATCTGTGGCTGAGAGGGCAGGATTATTTGTGGTGAAGAAGAATTTGCCCCTTCAGCAACATAACCCTGTAGAGCTGAGATCTATGCTGAGATATGAGCTGTGAGCTTTACTGGCAAAGGGGGTATAGCCCTGAATGATTTGAGGTCAAAACCATGATCAGCAAAACCTACTTTGTTCTTCTTGAAGTTCTAGAATAAAATTGGGTGGGCAGACAGAAGATTTATGTAGGCTTTTTTCCTGGTGGGGGTGTGTGCTTATACCGAGAGTGCCCTGAGTTCCTTTCTCACCCCACATATGGTTACCCTCAGCACGAATCTGGGTCCTGAACACGTGGAGCACCTACTCTGATTGTGGTGAGTAGAGGTAGAGAATCATGATCAGGTCTGCTTTTCTCCCTAGGTATCTGAAGGCCTCATACATTCTCAGAGTCTAGCCTTTCATCCAATCCATCTCTAGGACTGGTGGGTACCAGTGGGTACCAGTCCTAGTGGGCACCAATATTTCCAGTCCAGTTGCTGTCTTGTATTTCTTGGCTGTTTAACAATTCAAACTGTGCCCTCCCATACACACTGAAATATCCTAGCTTAATAGTTTTAGGGCCACAGAAATCATCTAGATCAGTTGCTCCATTTTATGGACAGAGACCATGTGTAGTTCTCAAGATTGCACCACATGAGTTGGGAGACTGGGGTTAACTCATACGTTAATAGAATAATTCTGTGAACTAAGCAGTTTGGGAAAATATTATGGTGAAATTGTAAAGAGGAAAGATACTCATTTTAGATCTTCATATACATGGAATGATGTAGTGTGTGGTGTACTTGTATTGGGCTCTTTTAGGTCTAGATAATGCTTTTGAGAATCATCTATGTTGTAGCATACATGCATCACTGGCAACTTTCTTTGTTATTGCTGGGCAGTGTCCTTTTGGATGGAATTGAACATACTAGAGCATGTTCACCTGTTGACATACATATGGGTTGTGGACAGGTTTTGGCTACTTTGAATAAATCCACTAAGAGTATTCATGCATAAAGCTTTGTTTAGACTTAGACCTTTATTTCTTTTGGATAAATGTCTAGGGTTAAACTTACTGACTCAGAAGACTTAGATTTTAATATCAACTGTGCACAAATTTGTTGTTACTTTAGGCAAATTATATCCCCTCTTCAGGTTTCAGTGTCTTCATTTGTAAAGGAAGGGTTGAACTATGAGTGTCTTTTGGGACCTGTGCTCTTTAAATTCTCTGGATCCTGAGTCAGTTGGTAGAGGGAAGAAAATGAAAAGTGAAAAGATGAAGTCACCATGTCTACTTCACCAAGACAGTTTAACTGATTTCTAGTGTTCTCTTTCCCCAATGGGGTCAATTTGGTTGAAGTGTTCTATATGTTTAAAAACCATTAATTAGCCTCGATGATCTTTAAGATTTCTTTAATGTTGTAGTATTTTGGAGTCAATAAGAAAATTTGCCTTCTAAACTTTAATGAGTAATGCTTTGAGAACAACATCTAAGGTCACAGAAGAGCAAGCTTGTATGATAAGAAATGTAACTGGGCTGTAACTGAGCTAATATAAATCCTCAAAAAGGCATATTAGAGGGGCAGCCCACTTTCAGGACCCCTTCTGTCCATCTGAGGCAGAAGCTGTCTCTCAATAAACTTTTCCTACTCTTAAAAAAAAGTTATTCTGTACTCAGATAAGGTGGTATAGATGCACTTTCTCCAGATCTTTCTTGCTACCGAAAACCATAAATACAGGAAATAGTACAAGGCAGCCAAAAGAGAAGCTTGAAAGGTAATAAGAAAAGTGAACTAGTTTGGGACCCTGGACTTGAGGAACTACACAGCTTCTGGGCATCTTTTGTTCCCCCAAACAATAGAATAAGGTGACCAGGTATGGTGTTTCCAGATGCCCCACCTAGCAAGAGAAGGTGGCCTGAGTAGGCTGGTTCACCCTTGGATCTGACAGAAATTCCTCTGGAAAAACCAGGCAAGCCTAGAACCACCTGTAATGAAGAGCACTGCAAATGATAAGTGGCCAAAGGAAATCCTGTGTTTCAATTCCCAGCCTGAGACATCTTTCCCCATCTGAAAAAATCCTATGCACTCATATGCATGACCCAGTGGGCCAGGAAGTTTCTCTGTTCCTGCCAGGCTAAGACTCCTTATTCCATCTGGGATACCTAGCCTGGGGGAAACTCCTTCTGCCCCTTTAGACAAGATATAGATGAAGAAGGAGGAGGGTGGGGAAGAGAAGGAAGAGGAAGAAGAAAAGAAGAAGAGGAAGATCTCAGCAATTGAAATAATGTGGACATTTTACGGAGGAATGTATACAGATGGTGGGAAAACATGAAGAAAAAAAATTTTTTTTTTGAGACAGGGTCTTGCTTTGTAGTTTGGGCTGGCTCTGAGCTCACTATGTAGCCTAGGCAAGCTTCAAACTCAGCAATCCTCCTGTCTCTGCCTCCCGAGTGCTGGGATGACAGGCGTGAGCCACCACGCCCGGCACTGTGGTATGTGGTATTGATTACTGGTGGGCATGAGTCTCCACGCTCAGCATTGTATGTGGTTACCGGGGATCGAACTCAGGACCTTGCACTTGCGAGGCAGGCACCAGAACCACTGAGCTAGCCCTCCGGCCCTGAAGAAATTTTCATATTATTAGCCAACAAGGAAATGCAGATTAAAACCATGATGAGATTTCTCTCCATAACTCACCAGAATGCCAAAAAAAAAAAAAATAGTGGCAAAACTAAATGCTGGTGAAGATGCAGAGAAACTGATTCACACCATTGCTAGAATGAATGGAAAAATGAAACGGCCACTTTGGAGAACAGTTTGGCAATTTCTTAAAAACTTACATATGTAACTACAGTTTGACTCAGCACTTCACTTTTGGGCATTTATCCCAGAGAAATGAAGTTAAGTTCACACAAAAAAATCTCTACATGAATATTCACAGCAGCTTTATTTGTAACAACTCCAAATAAGAAATAAACTAGATGCCACCAGAGTTGAAAAATGGTTAAACAAACATTGTACATCTATACTGTAGAATACAACTCTGTAATAAGAAGGACTGAACGTGATGCACATAGCAACTTAAACAAATCTCCCAGGGAATTATGTTGAGTTTTAAAAAAGAAGTACCTAAAAACAGTCCCTAAAAACTATGATTTTATGAATACAACATCTTTGAAATGATAAAATTTTAGAAATGAAGAACAGATTAATGGTTGCCAAGGGTTAGGAACTGGGAAGGGGCATGAATCCAGATAGGGGAGGAACTAGAAGGCGGTGGGAGTGGCTTTACAAAGGCAACAAGAGTGTTACTGCTTATGTCAAGGCCGTTCCTCAAAGCACCATGTACACACAGAAGCTGGGGTTTTTGGAACGTGATTGGACCCAAAGACACCATGGTTGACCTGCTATTAGGAGGTTGGAAGAAGATGGTCATTGGGATGTGACCTGGAAGGGTTTACGTCCCTTTTCAACTCTTTTCTTGTTTCTTTGCTTCTTGGCCACTATGACATAAGCAGCTTTCTTCCACTCAGGACTTATCCATGCTGGTGTGTGTGTGTGTGTGTGTGTGTGTGTGTGTGTGTGTGTTTGAACTTCCTGAACTTGGGTTGAAATTTCTGAAACTGTGAGCTAAAATAAACCTCTTTTCTTTCAAGTTGTTGGGTTTTTTTTTTTTTTTTTGAGCTAAATCCCAGCCCGGTAGTGGGTATTTTGTTTTTTTGTAGATGTTGGGTATTTTTTTTTTTGTAGGTGTTGGGTATTTTTTTTTTTTTTTAGCTAAATCCCAGCCTGGTAGTGGGTATTTTGTTCCAGCCATGAGGAAAGTAACTAACACAAAGAAGTCTTTGAAGCTCTGATCTCTTTTTATTTATTTATTTATTTTGCATCTTCACCTGTGGTGGCGGATACATGAGCCCCCATAGGTGATAAATTAGTATTAAAACTAAACACACCCACACGAGTATAAGTAAATCTGGGGACATCTGAGTAAGATGAGCAGATTCAATCAATGTCACCACCCTGATGGTGACATTGTGCTTTAAATTTTGCAAATGTTATTACTTGGGAAAACTGCTTCAAAGGATGCACAGATCCATTCTATCTCCCTTCTTAAAATTGCATCTGAATCTGCAAATATTTCAAGAAAAAGTTCACTGGAAAAGGGAAGTATTTCAGAAGGAAGGAGGTCCATGAGGTATGCATGCTGCCATCCTGGGAGGGACAGGAGTTCATGAGAGCCAGTCTGTCTTTCCTCCTGGAGAGGACAGTGGCTATGGGAGTTTCCTTGACAGAAAGCGAGATGCAGTCTGCCATGCTTTCTTGCTCCTGAGGAGAGTTTTGAGTACTAAATTCACTTTATTTAAATTTGAAAAATGAGGTAGCCTGCCTTTCCGGGGGCCTGCCACTAAAGGAGACTGCAATTAGCAAAGTATTTTCAGGAGCACCAGGGCTCTTATCCCTTAGTCACACCAGATCCAGGATGTTTCAATTGCTCTTTTATAACAAGTGCCTTGACAGACATTTTTGTTTTCACTCAATGTGTGAAAAAAAATCCACAACCCCAAATACCACAGCTTAGAAGAAACACCCTTCTGAGAAATGATGTTTTGAATATAACTTCACATCACTGATGGAGTTTAATTATATATGAGCACTTAAATTTAGCACCTCATAGCCAATTTTTACACTTGTGATTTTAGGTTTCATTAATATATTTACTCAGTGTGCCAAATGCAACTTACTTTTTTTTCTGAATACTATAGTGTATCTACAGAGATGTTCCTTGTCTGAGCAAAGGCAGACTGCAAGAGACAGAGAGGTATGGTGGAACTTGCTGGGTTGTTAAGAGTTGCCAAGAAGGGATAACAAGATAAGGATGCAGGGGTGCACTAGTGGATACTGTAGTGCCAGCCCCTTCTTCAGAGCCAACCCACTCATACTTCAGGTGCTGGGAGTATTAACTGCTGGTTGCTTATGACTGGCTGAGACCCTGCCTTCATTTGGGACAGCCCTGAAGGCCCATTCCAATTCAAGAGCTCCATTAAGATCCACCTTTCTCATCATTTGTAGGGGTAGCTTCTGAGGTCTCTCCCCAGTATCTATCTCAGAGTTAGCTTCCAATGAACCCAAGATAAGAAAGTACATTTGTCCTTCATTATCTATGAGGGGTTGGTTCCAGTGATTCCTGCAGATAGTGGATGTTCAAATCTGTTATGTAGAATGGTGTAGTATATATAGCCTGTGTCTATTTTCCCATATACATCAAGTTATCTCTAGATGGCTTATAATACTTCATGAAATGTAAATGCTTTGTAAATAATTGTTGTCCTACATGGCTTAAGGAATAAAAACAAGAAAAAATGTCTGTACATGTTGAATACAGATGCATTTCTTTCTAATATTTTTTTTTTCTTTTTGGTGGTATCAAACATCAAACTCGGCCATTGTGCTTCCAAGGTAGGTGTGGTACAACTTTCTTTCAAATATGTTTGATACATGTTCATTTGAATCCACAAGTATGCAACCCATGAATACTAAAAGCTAACTGTATATTTTATTGTATTCCATGAAAGTAGATCCTATAAGGAGGACTTGAGTGCAAGTGCTTTATTAGGCGAATAATTACAGTTATCAAGAAGGAGGTACTGCAGGAGGAATGAAATAGGAAGGGAAGAGAGTCAGTGTGAAATATATCATCAAGCTGTTTACTGCTGCATGTAATTGGGGATTTATACTTAAGGATTTCTGAGGAATGGTTTAGAGTGTGGCTCAGACTTGACTCACCAAAGAATGGGACTCTGGGGCATGTATTCATATACACTCCCCCAATTGTTTTAAGATTATCCCAAGGACACTAGTACCTCCAGACTTATGGTTGTTCTGTGCACAAAGTGAAAAAATTAGAATTTCTGAGAGGGCCAGCTATAGCACCAGGGTCATGTTTAAACTTTATTCTCAGTGTTATGATGTAAAGTGTGGTAGGACTTTCAAGAGGCAATAGAGTCATGAAGGGTCTATCTTCATGAATGGATTTAAACTGTTGTTGTAGTGGAACTGGATTAATTGCCATGAGAGCAGACTGTTCCAAAGCAAACTGGCCTCCTGCTCTCTCCTCCTCTGTACACATCCAACTCCTGCTTTCTACCATGAATTGAATCAGCACAAGTCTCTCCTCAAATCTTGTGCTACCTCATCTGGGACTTCCAGCTCCAAAATTAGAAGTCAAAACAAATCTCTTTTGTTTATAAATAACCCAGGGTGAGGTATTCTGCTATAAAAACAGAAAAATGACTAAGATAGGATCCTAATGTAGAAAATTAGAGGGGCCAGTAGGCATTTAAGATGGGATATATGTCAGTTTGTAAGGACACTATCCATCATAGGCAAAGTCAAACATATCTGAGGGCCTGAGGTGTGGGATGCCGAAAGGACCTGCTAATCAGAGGAAAGAGCATTAGATGGAATAAAGTGAAAAGTTATGCAGCAAGCATTTCTTTAGTTCCTAGGTTGAGTGGGTATAATATGAGGAAAAGTTTTAAACATTTTAAATAAACATCTAAAAGATAATGTTTAGAATCCTATCTTCTATAGTTTGGGATTACTTCTTCTTTTCCTCCTTGCTCAAGATGTACTGACTGGTCATACAATGTGTTAAGTACTCCGATAGATGCTATGAACATGAGTGAAACAGATGCAAATTTTTTATCCCCAAAGAGCCTGAATTCTGGTGTGTGTGTGTGTGTGTGTGTGTGTGTGTGTGTGTGGCTGGTTGGGTGGGATCTGGGGAGATGAGAAAGTAGTCATTAATTACTAAAAAATGACATGCCATACTAAGGGGTGAAGAGTGCTATGGAGAAAAGTGGAGAAGGGGAAGTGGATAAGGAGTGCTGGGGACGCTGATGGATGGGTTCAATTTTAAATAGGGTAGTCAGGAATGAGGCTTCACTGAGGTGACAATGGAACTATGCTTTGAAGGAGATGAAGGAGGAAAGTGTGCACTTAGTGAAAAACAAAATGTTCCAAGCAAAGGAGCAATATCAAACAGTTCCCGTGAGATGGGAGTGTACCTCTAGTGGTCAACATTGGCTTTGAACCCAGGAACAGAGAAAACATTATGTGATTGGAGAATATTAGTAACAAAGCTCTGGCTAATCTGAAAGTAAGCACATTTAAATCTTTGGTAATGTCAGGCGTGGTGGTTTACGCCTGTAATCCCAGAACTCGGGAGGCAGAGGCAGGAGGATTGCTGAGTTCGAGGCTTGCCTGGACTACATAGGGAGCTCAGAGCCAGCCTGAACTACAAAGCGAGACCCTGTCTCAAAAAAAAGGAAAAAAAAATCTTTGGTAAGTACATTTTACATATAACATATATTTAGATTTTCTCTCAGTCTATTTGGTACTGCCATACCTAAATATCAAAAGGTAGGTACTTTATAAAGAAGAGGTTTATTAAGCTTACAGTTGGGGAAACAGGAAGTTCAATATTGGGTGAATATATCTGGTAAGATCTCATGCTACATCATAGCATGCAAAATGTCAACACATGACCAGACTGCATGTAAGAGTAGAAGGAGCAAATCATGCTGAAGAAGTCAAACAGATAGGATGGCTTTTTTTTTTTTTTTTTTGAGACAGGGTCTCGCTTTGTAGTTCAGGCTGGCCCTGAGCTCACTATGTAGCTGAGGCAAGCCTGGAACTCAGCAATCCTCCTGTCTCTGCCTCCCGAGTGCTGGGATTACAGGTGTGAGCCACCATGCCTGGCAGGATGGCTTTTTCTTTTTTAAATCACAATCCATTCTTCCAGTAACTAGTCCATCTTTTCATTAGATGAACATTTATAGCTTCTGAGGGTGATTCACCCGTGACCTAATTACCTCTCCCTGAGCCTTACCTCATAAATATTCTACTATTTCTCAATACCACCACCATGAAGGTAAAGCTTTCAGCACCCGGGACTCTGAGAGAAACATTCAAATCATAACCAAACTGTTGTAGATGGTTACTACCGTCCTTTTTTTTTAAATTGAATTCTTTATTGGTACAATTTATATACATCTCAAAATCACATATAACATTGGGAAATTTGTACCAGTATATGCCACAAGTTAATTCTCATTTTTACCCATATCCCTACCCACTCCCCCTCCTCCCCCCTTTATACATGCTCTTTTATTTTCTTTCTGTATCGTATTTATTCCTTCCCCTCATCACATTCCCACA
>PVIC010044676.1:0-14917 GCA_004025085.1 Thryonomys swinderianus
GAGGGGGGATGGGGGAGGGAGAGGGAGGGAGGGAGGGAGCGTGCGTGTGCAAGTACATGTGTGTGTGTGTGTGCGTAGAAAATGAGAATCTTCCTCTTCTTCTAAGGCCACCAGTCCTCTCAGAGTAAATCCCAACTCTAATGAACTCATTTTACCACAATTACCTCCCAAAAGATGAATCTCCAAATACAGTCACTTTGGGGGCTAGGTTTCAGTATTTGAATTTTCCACTTCAAGGCAGCAAACGCGAAAGTACTTGTTATCCCGTGGTGACTTTCCACGCACACTTACCCGTTGCACTAGCAAGTCTGCTTCTGCAGTGTTCTTCCAGCAAGACGTCTGAGGGAAATACTGTGGCTACATCCTCATCAAAGCTGGTAGATTTCTAGAAAGAAAACGTTTCGCTCTTAGTCAAACGCTTCCTTTCAAACAGACAGACGCGTCCGATGGCTGGCTGAGGGAGAGGTGCATTTTTACTTCAGGGTTAAGTAAAAGAGCTTGTTTACTGAAGATCGAAAGCATACGGATTTGCCGAGATTCAAAAACAAGGAGCTACAGATGGGAGACTCGGTTTCGCGGGCAATGCTTACCAAGTTACAACATGTCGAGAAATGGGAAGAGATGATCAAACCCCAAGAAGTTGGTGACAGTCTAATTGCTCAGTGAAAAGAAAAAACATAAACACACGTAAGAGAGCAGGGTACGCGCACGAGATCAAGGAGAGACATTCTAGAGGGTTATTTCGAGATGAAAGGCCCAGGACGGGGAGGGTCACGCGAGTCGGTCCTCACGGATCCGCCGGACCGTGCCAAGGGTCTTACTGAAGGGAGCCAAGTGCCCCCCTGCCAGCTGGGGCCTTGCAGGAGAATCGTTAGCGACTCCTTCGGCCGATCAGTCGTAGCATTTCTTGGGCCCTCGGGGAGCTGGGGCAGACTCCTCCAGTGTAACCTTTGCACGTTGCTCTTTTTTCCAAAAGTCCTCACACTTTCCGCCTCAGACTCACCTTTCCCGTTCCCCAGCACTCCCGCTTTTCACAGCTTTATTTAACATGCAAATGTTTAGCGCCTCTAAAGAGAGCAGCTCTCTCATTAAGAACTCAGGAGTCTGATGTTAGACCTGGCCGTCCTGTTCAGCCTCCTGTGCCCTGTCCACCGTGCGCTGTCCGCCACCTTGTCCGCCACCGAACTGCAAACGCTCCTGTTGACACGAACTGTGATTTCTCCACCCTTTGTGAGCAAGAAGCTTCAGTAAGTGCTCTAAGGTGTGGACTCGAGGTACAGCACCATATTCTGTTGCTTTACCCATGGAATCGCAAAATACTGTCTCAGCATTTGTGACAATGGTTTGATCCACATGGAGATACATCGTGCAGTGAATGTCATAATCAAATTAATTTAAGCATCCAGCGCCGCCTACGCTGTCCCTTTGATTTTCTCTACTTGTTCGTCTTGTAAGTGGAACATCTGCCCTTTGACCACTATCTCCCCGTTTTTCCTTCCCCCGCTACTGGCAAACACTGTCCGTCCCTCTGTTTCTATGAGTCTGACATTCTTAGATTTTATGAACACACGAGCGCATCCAGGATCCATCTGTACCTGAGTTATTTCAGTTAACACCATGTCCTCCGGGTGGGTCAGTGACGCCCTAGAACAGCAGGACACTTTCTTTCCACAGCTGCATGTATCAATATGAAAAATATCCTTGGGCCGGAGGGTTAGCTCAGTGGTTCCGGTGCCTGCCTCGCAAGTGTAAGGACCTGAGTTCGATCCCCGGTTACCACATATAATGCTGGGTGTGGTGGCTCACGCCTGTAATCCCAGCACTCGGGAGGCAGAGATGGGAGGATTACTGAGTTCGCGGCGGCTTGCCTGGGCACCATAGTGAGCTCAGGGCCAGCCTGAACTACAAAGCGAGACCCTGTCTCCAAAAAGCAAAAAAAAAAAAAAAAGAAAAGAAAAAGAAAAATATCCTCACTTTTGCCTCATCCATTTACATGTCAACAGTTAGCTTGTTTCCACACCTTGGTTACTGTGAATAACGCTACAATGGACATGGGAGTAGAGGTACATCTTTGGATATTTAATTTCCTTTCCCGGCGTTGGATTTTACAGGTAATAGTACCATTTTTGAGGCCTTTCCATGTTATTTTACATAATGGCTGAGGCATTTCGTTCCCAAGAAAAATGGGCAAAGATGTCCTTCCCTCCAGCCCCTCACGAGTACTTTTTAACCTCTCATCATCTTTATGATGACCTTCCTCACAGGTGTGATTTGACACCTCACTCTTGTTTTGAGTTTCATTTCTCTGGTGTTGAACAACACTGAAATCTTTTCATATGCCTGTTTGCCATTAGAAAAATGTGCACAGGTCATTTACCTATTTTTTAAATCAAGTTATTTTGGTACAGGGCCGTGCAAGTCTGTGGTAAATTTTTTTTGTTACTAGATAGATCTGGCTAGTTTTAATTCCACACAAGAAAAGCATCTATACTTTTTTTTTTAAATGAAGAGTTTCAAGGACTTCCTTAGATTTACAATTTCTACTGTGTTCTCATGTGGTTCTTTAGCACAAGAAGTAAATTCATCTTGACTTACTGGGGGAAAACAACATCAGTCTGTAGAGTGGTTATCTTCCAGACTTGATCAGGAAGGCTGGGCCATTTTTGGCTTCTAAGCCTGTGGCTGCGCACAGACGGACAGAGGCCATAAACCACCAGTTCTCACCACAGAGGTTTTGTCTTAGGGAACAGGAGTCGTGCTCGGTGACAAATGCCGCCATGCTCTGAAGTACCAATTAGTAACTATTTAAAAATGATGTTATCTACAGAATGGAGCCTGGTTCACGACGATGAAAAGGGCGATTCTCCTGCAGGAGTCAAGCATTCCCACACTCTCTCTAGCAAGCCTTTATGGCTTGTATTCATCACAAGTTTCTTGGGGGAATTTTCGTCTAGCGATAAGCTTAAACCATTAATTAAGTCACTGCACATGTGACGCTGGAGCTCTTTGTTTATAATGCACACTTGTCTAGTGGTCGCAATCCAGGCGATGAGAAGCACATGCTCCAGCCTCCTGTCCCCGAAGAAGCCAGGCTGTGGGGCGCCACCGAGCTCTGGGCTGCACTGTGCTCCCCTTCAGAATTCATATGCTGAAACCTTATATCAGCCAGGATTATAAGAAAATAACCTAGACATCTGATTCTGAATAAAAGAGGTTTATGTGCAGCTTGAAGGGACTCCGAGTCCGAATAATACAGCACAGGCCCAGGCAGGGGCCCCTCTCTGCACCCCACCCCCGGGGGCGGTGACAGCTGGGACCCAAAGACTTCCCGGGCCAGGTTGCTCCTGTAGGCCCCGCCCCTCGCAGGCCCCGCCCCTTCTCACCGCCACTCTGAGGCTTCAAAACGCAGACCGCAGACCTGGTGGATCTGCCATATCGCACGGAACCACAGCAAGCCCTGATCCTCTGCCTCCAAACGGGTCAGACACGGAGACAGTCTTTAAAGAGGAAATTAAAGGAAAAGGAGACCGTCAGAGCGGACCCTAGAAAGAGGACTTGTGAGCATGTGAAGGGGGACGTGCCAGGTAGATCTTAGACTTTCAACCTCTAAAACGACAAAGAAAACAGTTTCTGTTCTTTAAACTGCTTAGACTTTATTTTTTTTTTTGACAGGGTCTCACTTTGTTTTTCAAGCTGGCCCTGAGCTCACTATGTAGCCCAGGCAAGCCTCGAACTCAGCAGTCCTCCTGCCTCTGCCTCCCGAGTGCTGGGATGACAGGCGTGAGCCACCACACCCAGCACTGTGGTACTGATGGCCGGTGGGTGTGAGTCTCCACGCCCAGCACTGTGGTGTGTGGGACTGATGGCTGGTGGGTGTGAGTCACCACACCCAGCATTGTATGTGGTTACTGGGGATCAATCCAGGGACCTTGCCCTTGCTAAGCAGGTACCAGAACCACTGAGCTAAATCCCAGGCCCAGTTTTACGCATCTTATTAAAGTAGCCTGAGGAAACCAATGCAGGTCTCCACAAGAGGCTTTAACATTACAAGTATCCCTAATCCTTCCCTTCTGAGGAAGCCATTCACAAGTTTCACTGCATAAGACTCTAGCTTCGTCTGTTTCTTATCTTAAACGTTCGATTTCTTCTGAGAAATCGAACACTGCTGTATCACGGGGCCATCAGTGCCTTACACGACAGACTGGGACAAGTCTCCTGATATGAGAGCAAGTCCCCCGCTTCAGGCAGCCCTTCCTGTGCACCGCTCGACTTATTTAAACGGTCAGCCTGGCCTGCAAAGCGTTTTAGTGTAAGAGTCTCTGCTCAGAAGCAAGCGGCTGCGGTCACCGGTAGAGGCACTGACCCGCCTCCCGGAGAGATGTGGCGACAGTGGCCAGTGACGCACAGTCCCTCCAAAGCCGGCTGTCATTGATTTTTTGAATACATCTCTGAGAACAAAACACAGTTGCCAAATCAAGGAAGCGGTCATTCTTCTGCAGCCGTTGCGATTACAGGAGCTGAGTCACCTCATGTACAGACCAGATGACACATAGCGGGGCCATCCTCCCTTTCCTCCTGCTCACTGTGACAGTCCTGCACGCTAAGGGGTGGAAGCAATTGTGTGTCCAAAATGTAATACTGCGGTTTAGTGTGAATCAGGGATTTTCAATCAAGATTAATTTTGCTCCAGACACCAGTTGGTGGAAAGTTGTCTTTTCATGATCTGTGACGCCTCCAGCACCACATGAGTCCTTGAGCAATTTAAAGCAGCTACGAAGAGTCAGAGAAGCAACCTCCAGAAATACTCTGTTAGCTCCCGGAGCCCGGACTCCTGGCATGGTCAAGGAGAAAGTCCGCCGGGAAGAAGCCCTGGTGGTGCTGAGGGCGCCAGAGGGCGCGGCCTGGTGACCTGTGGCTCCTGCTCTCTGCCCCCCCCCCCCGCTCTGCCCTCCCTCTAGCTTTCTCTCTTTCTTCACTCTCATGTATTTGCTCCCCTCTGCAGGCATTCTGGGAAGATTTTCCTGGTGACGTCACGAGTGAGGGGGGCACTTCTCCCGACTCTCAGGGTGCAAGGGTGGCTGTTTTGGTCGGCGGCTCAGGGTTAACTGTGAAATTTCACTGGAACAGGTGTCAGCTAGCAATAAGGGCTTCAAAGTGAGTGGTCACATCTCATGGTGATCTACGCTTCCGCATAAGCTCAAGGTGCCAAAGATTTATTATGTTCTATTGGCCAGATATTAACTCACTGGCTGGCTGGGCAAAAGCTTCCCGGCAACCCCCCCCTCACACACACACACAATACTACTACTACTCACACACATATCCGGCAATCACCACATGCATTACCAACTACTATTCACATCCTCGCCTACTATTTTAGTTCAGGGGATCCTAACACGATACGTAGAGCGGGTTGCTTAAGCCGCAGAAATGTATCTCTCAGTTGTAGGGGGCAGGGAGTCCAGCAGGCCCCTCTTCTTTTCTGCACACAGCACCACAGTGGAGAAGGAATCTGTAGTATAGGAACAGCAATCTCGTCATAATGGTTCTACTCTCAGACCCTCATCTGAACTTAATCACCTCCCAAAAGCTCAGTGCATGAAGTTTTGAGAGATAAAGATACATGGTATATAGTACATACCAAAAACAAATAATGCCCTTATGCAATACTTCTGTCCCCATTCACATACCATTTCATGTTAGGCATATTTTACCAATACTAAACAAAGAAAAACTATGGTCCTCATAAATTGAGTTGAAAAGAATAGGACAGGGAAACATAAGTGTCAAAAATCAACTCTATTTCTTTTTTTTTCAGTTTCTATTTCTTATAAGTACATGTTTCCATTACAATATATAATTATATTCCTTGCAAAAAGTTGTTACAAGTCTAATATATATTTTAATTCTTTGCTTCGTCCTCTATTTCCTCCTTTCCCTTCCCTCCATCTCTTGATCTCCTCCTGCTCTGAATAAAAACTCTTTCCCCAATTCCTATTATCTGTCTTTTATCTTGTTCTTTATAGTTTGGGTTTCTTATATAACAGAAGTCATGTACTATTTAGGCTTGCGTGTCTGATTTATTTCACTTAACGTTATGGTCTTAAGGTGCATCTATTTTCCTGCAAATGACTCAAATTTATCCTACTTAGTGGCAGAGAAGTACTCCATTAAACAACAGACTGTCTTCACCAATTAATCTATTATTGGATATATAGGCTGCTTCCAAGATTTAACTATCATGAATTGTGCTGCTATAAACTTGGGTGTGCATGTACCATGGCAATATGATTATTCAATAAGACACCTAGAAAAGGGATAGCTAAGTCAAATGGAATTTCTAGTTTTGGCTTTATCTTTTTCTTTATTTTAGTATCTCTACCTCTGACTTACAGTTAACTCTGACTTTTATCATTGACTTTTGGAGGAAAATGTTGAGTACATTAGAGAGTATCCATTTTTCCTATCTTTTCCCAATTTGCACACCCCAGTGACTTTTAAATATAAACCAATTTAGACAGTGTAATATATTGTAGAATTCTTGGTGCATGTGTACCTAAGAAACAACAAAATTTTAGCTCCATTTTATATAAAACCAAAACACATTCTCTCATCTTCTCGCCTTCTTGCCCAAAGGCAATAAATACTCCTTTCCTAGTGAAAAAAAAATCGATGTAAAATAATTTTGCGGTTCAGTAAGGGTAAGGGATTTAGCATATTGTAAGGCTTGGAAGGATGTTTAGTTTTTGCCAAAACAAAATCTGAATACATTGCCCTTATCTAATTGGAAAAGTTTATCTAAAAGCCATCAACTCATGACTATATTGAGCTAACCATGCTCACAGATCATCCTGATCTCTCCTTTCCCTTCTTCTGCCTCCTCTTTCTCTTGTTTACTGCTTAGTACCTTCATCAATGTCTAAAAAAGCAAAGGTCATGATGATGTATAAGTCAATCCCTTTCATTTTATCCTTGTGCCTCTGCCAAAAATTCAGAAGAACAAACTGAAATACAATGAGACGTAAGGATCACCTGAAGAGTTGGTTTTATGAGATAAACATGTCTTTAGTTTACCTTCCTTGACTCAGTATGAGAGATTTTTCCAACAACTTGCCAAACAGACTGGAACAGTAAAAGGCACTGAAATGGGTTTATTAACTCAAACTGTGACCCGCACTGGATTTTTTTGTCAAGTTCTATGTTATCCTCATCAAGTTCTGAAAGCTCAGTATGTCTGGCAGGACTTGATGGAAATGTGAATTGTATCTGAACTGTACATATGACTAGTTTCATGATTACAGGATGAGGCTGTTACCACTGATAAACTCTACTGGATATAAAGAAAATCTCCTAAATTTTATGAACCTCAATAAATACACCTCCAATAGACTCATTCCACACTTGCATAATGACAGGGTGTATGTGAGTTTTTGCAGCTGTTCAAAGAGAGTTTTAACACTTCTTTGTTTGAGTGAAATTAAAGATTAACAAAATGCACACAATTAACTATTAATAGTGCCATATTACACATAAAAATTATAAACAGAAAGGATTTAATGTTAATTAATATATACCTTGCACTTTTGCAGCTAGACCTTCTTTTTTAGGTTGTAATCAATTAGGCTGTATTGAATAGAATACACTGGCTATCACTTAACTTCTATGATAGTTATTTCATTGTCCAAATATGAAGTATTTAAACTAGTCACTGAAGAATTTCCTAAGGCTCTGTTCTTTGTTTCAATCAACATTTATCTTTTCTTATTTTGAAATACTTTGGAATATTCTCAAGCTTGATCAAGCATAGTGACTCAAATTAACCTCCAGTTTTTACAATGTCAAAATGTTATCATTTCTTTAATGTTATAAACATGACTACATGTTGTGAGGATCCATTGCTGCTTGTGGTAGATGTGTCCACTCTGAATGGCCTTGGGAAAACAGCTTATTTTATGTCTGGTTGCTGAGGAAATCAGAAATCAAAATCCATCACGGCCAAGAGGTTCAAGGTCTAGGGATATGTAGAAGGGGGCTTGCTAATCTATTTTTTTCTAAGAATATCAGTTTACTGTGCACAGGGTAGTAAATGTAATGCCAATATGATTGTTTTAAGAATGACACCAAATAATACTGTTGCTGGACTTCTCAGTTTTTTACTACTCAACTAGTTATGTTACTTGATTTTAAAAGTTATATAAATACCAGCACTATACCTTTTAAGAATCCTAAAATAGCTGGGTATGGTGGCTCACGCCTGTCATCCCAGCACCCGGGAGGCAGAGGCAGAAGGATTGCTGAGTTCGAGGCTTGCCTGGGCTACATGGTGAGATCAGGGCCAGCCTGAACTACAAAGTGAGACCCTGTCTCAAAAAGGAGAAAAAAAATCCTAAAATATACATATCTCCTTACAATAAATATATTTTAAGTGCCGTTTGTTTATTTTTAAATAAATTTTTAACATAGTGTTATGCAATAAGTTTATAATCTTGCATGTAAAAAATGGAATGATTTGACAAATCAACTCATAAGTACATAATTGCAAATAAATGTGACTTATAGGGCTAGCAAGTGGTATCAGAAGAAGATGGTATCAATATAGATATGCAGAAAGCATTAGGAAACTATCACAAAAATAACAGGATGAAGAGAAATTATGTATGATTCAAAGACTCCGGCGTTCACCAGGCTCCAGGCAGGACAGCAAGACTAGCCCCTGTTCACATCAAGACGACACCAAGACATTGTGATTCTCTGCAACGCTCTCCATTCCTCATCTTAACTATAGTCCTCCTCGGGATGGTTTGTTCATAGACACAGAAAAGGCTGCAGTAGCTTGAGGAGACACCCTTGCACACCAAACAAGAGCAACTGGATCCTAGCCTTCCCAGAAAAGGTCCCGATTCATTCTGGTGGGACCGGAGCAGCTCATCTGAAAACCAGTCACTGCATCCACGAAAACAGAGTCCCCTACTGGATTAGATGGAGCCAGATTTATGTGCCCTAGACCCAGCTGGGGTGTCACCTTCTCATCTCTCCATGACTCTTAAATAGAAATCAAGGATACTGTTAGCATGAAGGCGTGAAATTAGCAGGCAAGCAATAGTAATTATTGTAACTTGTTTTCCTCTTGATTTTTCTTTTCCATAGATGTGAATTGTTCACTGTGAAATGAATTATATTATTGCTACTTTTCTTCATCCTCTCTCTGTTTTCACACACAACATAAATCTACAGTAGTACCCACTTTAAGAAGCCACTGATGACTAAGGAGTTGTGACAGAATTCTCAAAAGAAAAATCTTCAGTCTACACTGAGAAGATACCCAGTAATTTGAAGTCAAAGGAAACCGAGTTTATGTGGATTTTTGGTTCTGCCACAGGAATAGCCCTAAAGAAGTTACAGCACAGCTTTTGCATTTGTCCACTGGACATGATGTGACTTTACCTCGGCTTCCTGTGGCAGAGATCTGTAGTAACAGGGAAAGCACCTGGCTGGAGAAGGGATTCAAAGAATCTGTGCAACTACTGCTGTTCACATCCTTAACACCAGCATCCGTATAAGCCCATCCCTGAACAGGCGAAGGAGACAGAGTCAGAAAGAGACAGTCGTTTAGAATGAGACGGCTGCCGTTAGACGCAGTCAGTGGAGGTCTAGGGTAGAATATGGCGGCCACTTCAGGATACGATCTAGTGTCTCCCTTTTAAACATCTTCTAAATCTCTGGGACGGTGATGTCAAAGTTTGACCATTAACTAGTTGTCTTAGTTACTTTTCTCGTTACTGAGTCAAAATGTTTGACACCCAAAGTTAAAGAAAGGCTTCTTTTGGCTTATAGTTTGTGGAGGGTTTAGTCCATAGTTAGCTGGCTCTACGGCAGGGTAGCATGGCAGACAGGCACCGCAGAAGAGAAACAGCTCACGGCAGGCAATGGCAGCAAAAGCAGCGAGGAATGTAGATGACATATTTTTATCTTATCCAAGATACCTAGGGCGGGCAGCACTCGCACCCTCGCCCCTAGAGTCTGGAGCCTAGTGTTAGGCCATGAATCAATTCCAGGGTCTTTCACTGCAGATCAGCCACGTCTGAACACCTCCCCCCATGCAAGACCTTGGCGGGGAGGGCCTTTGAGGGAAAATCTAAACACAAGCCGTAACATTAACCAACAGATGTACTAAAAAACCAATTTTGTGCGGAAGGAATGGAGACAAGGACATTGTGTTCTCTCTTTTATAATGAAACGAAGAGTCCTATTTAAATGGCAAATTTTCCATTTCAAAGGTTTGAATGGGAAAATATATAGCAAATTGTTCTGGCTAGTTGAATTTTAAGAAATGGAAAAGTCCTGCAAAATAATACGCCCTTGACCACTCATATTATTTGTATCTGTTATTTTTCGTTCACCGTTAAAGCCTATGTTTAAGGCTGCAGTTTCAAAATCGTTGGTAGAAAAGGGAATACAGTTAAAAGCAAAGACATAGATGAGTGGAGCAAAGTAGAAAGCCTAGACGGAAACTCACATGTCTACGGCCTGCCATCTTATCTCCAAGGAAGGTACGAAGCAGATATCCACATGCAAAATAATAAAACTAGATCCTTGTCTCTCGCTATATACAAAAATCAGTTCTAAGTGAATTGAAGACCTAAACGTAAGACCTGAAACTATGAAGCTGCTAGAAGCGAGTGTAAGGAAAACCCTGCAGGACACTGGAATGAGTACGAATTTTCTGAATAAAGTACCAAAGCACAGGATACAAAAGTGAAAGTACACCAAGAGGGATTTATCATACTAAAAGCCTTCTGTATAACAAAGGAAAAATAAACAGAGTGAGAGATAGATCATCTACAGAATGGAGAAAATATTTATAAACTGCATTTGATGAGCCATTAATAATCAGAATATGTAAAAATTTCAACAACTGAATAGCAAAAGGTCAAATAAGTTTTGCTTTGTTTTTTTTTTTTTTTTTTTTTTTTTTTTTGGGTACTGGAAATCAAACTCAGGGCCTCGTACTTGGCAGACAGGTGCTGAGCCACTGAGCTACATCCTTGGCCCTTCAAATAATCTAATTTTAAAATGGGCAATAAATCAAAAAAGTTTACCCATAAAAGACATTAAAAATGCCCACCAGATGCCTAAAACATTTTCAACATCACAGGTCATTCACAGAACTGCAAATAATGCCAAAATGAGGTATCATTCCCATTAGAATAGCTATTCTCAAAGTAATAGAGGTGATAAGTGCTCATAAGGATAGAGAAAAGAGGAAGAGCTATGCACTGAAGGTCAGAATGCACCTTACTATAGTCACTGCGGGGCAAACTGTGAGAGTCTTCAAAAAAGTAAATATAGAACTGCTGTATAACCCTACAGTCCCACTACTGAGTACATTTCCAATGGAAATGAAATGAGCTCTTCATGAGACATCAACACCAGTGGAAAAACCTAAGTGTCCAGCCACGGATGCATAAAGTGAAAAGGATAACGTCTTGTCATCTGTGACAACATGGGTTGAACTGGGGTTTATTGTTTTAAGTGTGTTAAGCCAGGCACAGAGTTATGTGCTGCATAATCTCACTAATACAATCTGGCAAAATTGATATGACAGAAGTTGAGAATAGAATGATAGTTACCAGAGACTAAGGAGCATAAGACAAAGTTAGGGAGATGTTGAGTAGAAGATTCTAAATTCTATTTAGATAGAAAAAAGTGTTTCTGGTGTTCTATTACACTAGAGTGAATATACTTAAATAATAACAGTATACTGTTTTTTAAAAAGCTAGAAGAATTTTATGTGCTTTCATCACAAACAAACAATAAATATTTGAGGAACCCGCTTCTAAAACAAATGCCAGAAGTAAATAATTTATACAGAGGAAAGTTTTGTTTGGGTTCCATTTGGGAAGTTTCAGTTCATGACCGTTTGGCTCCACCCATTTCTCTGGGCCTGTGACAAGGTGGCAAAGCACAGTGGAGGACTGTGGTGATCTTCGAGTCAGCTCCAGGAGGGTGGAGAGTGACAAGGAGGGAGGGACTGGAGTCACACCGCCCCACGGGAGAGCACATCTCAGTAATCTCATCGTCTTTCGATAACACCGCACCAGGAACCAACACATGGGCCTTCCAGAACATTCCAGATCTAAACAATAGATGGGTTTACCCTGCTTTGAAGAGTATACAGTGTATACTCTTGTTAGAACATTACATTTTATCCCCCGGTAACTGTGACTCCCCTATTTGCTAAACATGCTACTGTTTTTGTTCCACTAGTCCTTTTGGTTCCATTACACCAATTCAGTTTCCTGTGCTCTGGTAATTCTACCCTGAAAGCTTTGATGGAACCAATATTTTGGGGAGGAAGGTGAACAAAGTTCAATAAATGTTACTAATGGTTACTTCACACAGTTGCATAGCTACTTCTATTGTGCTAAGGTTTACTCTTGCTCTGATTAGTCAACACGGCACTACCACAACAAAACTCTGAAGCAAGATAGTAATGTACCGAAGAGGTTTGTTTAGCTCCTGATCTGGGGGGATTTGAGCTCATGAGCAAGGAGCCTGAGGGCACAACTGCGGGTGATGTTAGTGGAAGTGCTTGTTAGTGGAAGGATCACGTCTCTAGGAGGAAACTTCTAGGTTAAGCAAAGTTTTAAAAGATAATTCAACACTTAAGATAACTTTTCATACGAAAGTGAGGTGTGAATCTCAGAGTGGAAAGGTATTATGCAACATTATTAAAAAACCTATTAATGTTCGTTGGAACACAGCTTGGGAAATGCTGCTCTGACGTGCCATTAATTGAAGATCCCGCTAGACCAAATGCAAGAAAAGAGAAGATACTCGGTTTGGCTCTAAATGTGAGAACTGATATTAGCAAATCCCACAATAGTTTATATTTTATTATGAAGCACTTAGGTTTCTCTGTGTGATATGTTGCAATCTCTCAACAGAATGAGGCAGAGAAAAGAAACTGCAATATTGGTTCAATCTGTCTCTAGGCCTTGATTTCTTCCTCTGAAAATAGATTTGCAAGGATACATTCTTTTGAGAGTCTGTGACCCTAAAGCTGATATATCATCTGTGTAATACAACTTTACAACGTTAAGAAATTTCATCCAGGGCTGGAGGGTTAGCTCAGCAGTTCCAGCGCCTGCCTCGCAAGCGCAAGGTCCTGAGTTCGATCCCCGGTGACCACATACAATGCTGGGTGTGGAGACTCACGCCCACCAGCCATCAATACCACATACCACAGTGCCGGGCGTGGTGGCTCATGCCTGTCATCCCAGCACTTGGGAGGCAGAGACAGGAGGATTGCTGAGTTCAAGGCTTGCCTGGGCTACATAGCGAGCTCAGAGCCAGCCTGAACTACAAAGCGAGACCCTGTCTCAAAAAAAAAAAAAAAAAATTCATCCATTTAAATACTGTCCTCAGAAGAATTTAGAAAAACAACATGCATGGCCTCCCAGTATGCTGGGAAGGACAGAGTACATCTGCTTTTCTCAGAAGTGGCCCCGGTGAACCGCATTGGAAGAGTGGTTCCCTGTAGTGGTAGCGCATACCCAGGCTACAAGTAGGTTCCTGCAGACCTCTGTCCTGGTATACAATATCTCATGTGGGTTTCAGAACTCAGAACATGTTTATTCTTAGTTTAAGTCTACCTAAACTTCTTAGCCTACCCAAGATTTTGACCCACAACTCACTCCTTTTTCTCTAGACTTCTACTTGGTTAAGAATATTGAAGATTTATAGTGAGATGAGGATGATTTTCCCTTTCATACCGTTTTGATCACAGAAGATACACATAATGTTGATATTAGAAAATATAGAAAAATATAGAAAGATCATCTTATTCTCTGTTAACTATTTATACTCAATACTACGGATTGAAGAATTCTATCCTTTGACAAGAAATTCTTCTGACTTAAGCTTCCTTATTCAGCTGTTTCCAAATGTGATGCATGTTCAACCTCTTCAAAACCCCAATCCACCGAGCCCTCCGTTCAGCGCCAATCCATCCAGATCACATTAACAACAGCACCTCTTCTCATATCCTGTTATCCACATTAGGTTGCATAGTCCATCGTTACAGAAAAACAAATCTGCAAACACTCTTCTGTTGTTTGTTTTTGTGAGACCTGGTCTCAGGACGTACTGGAGGCTTATCTTGAACTCAGCATGTATCGCTCGGACTCAGTATGCCACTCTTGGCCATCTATCTGCCTCAGCCTCCCGAAGGCTGGGATTATAGGCATGTACCACCCACCCCATCTACAGATATTCCAAACTTCCTTGTTGAAATCTCACCTCTGAAGGAACAGAGCTATTTCATTGCTCTATTCCTTCCCTGAGTGGCTCAGCACTGCGGGGGAAAGTCCCGCCAGAACAGACCAACCTTGTTACGGATTCTCACCGACTTAGCATGTGCGCTGCTGTCCCCGAATCTCCCTGTGATATTTCACTGAAAGGACTGAGGAAAGTGCCCTCGTTTTCCTCAACCCTCCCATGTCACCTCCCCCGCCCCCAGGAGGCAACGGACCCTTCTACTTCAGAAAAGGGAAGAGGTTATTTCACTGTACATATCCAGTTACCTCTGTATCCTTTCCCCTTCTCTTGGCAGGGGAGAAACTGTCTATCTCTTCTCTAAAAATAACCCTTTTCTTTTCTTTTTTTTTTTTTTTTGAGACAGGGTCTCGCTTTGTAGTTCAGGCTGGCTCTGAGCTCACTATGTAGCCCAGGCAAGCCTCGAACTCAGCAATCCTCCTGTCTCTGCCTCCCGAGTGCTGGGATTACAGGGGTGAGCCACCACGCCCGGCACTGTGGTATGCGGTATTGATTGCTGGTGGGCGTGAGTCTCCACGCCCAGCATTGTATGTGGTTACCGGGGATCGAACCCAGGACCTTGCGCTTGCGAGGCAGGCGC
>PVIC010044677.1:0-14910 GCA_004025085.1 Thryonomys swinderianus
AATATTTGCAGAACCAAGGAGACCACTGTGCTCAGTAGAAAGACCGGGACACCAGGCCCAGTGGTGTGCGTCTGTAATCCCAGAAATCTGGGAGGCTGAGGCGGGCAGATGTCGGGTTTCAGGTCATCCTGGGCAGCTCAGCAAAATAAAAATAAAAAGAGGTGGGAAGTGGCTCAGTGTGGAGTATCTGGATTCCATGAAGAAAGAGGTGCCAGGGAAGGAGAAGGTGAACAGATGGGGAGGCCGGGCGTGCTGGCACACGTTTGGAAGCCCAGCTACACAGGAGGCTGAGGCAGGAGGATCATAAGGGTCTGTCTGGGCAGGGTAGCAGGACCCATCTTAGAATGAAAAGAGCTGCGGGGGCGCTGTGGGGGAGCACTCCTGGGTTCCACCCTCAGCAGCGAGAAGCAAAGTATCAAGACCTGTGGTTAAATCCTGTGTGTTCCAAGGAAACACCAGGCTGACTGGGGGACCCTGCACCCCGCTCTACCCTCTGAGTGTCCTCAGCCCTCTGTGTTCCCCACTGTTTTTTTTTTTTAAACAGGGTCTCGCTTTGTAGTTCAGGCCGGCCCTGAGCTCACTATATAGCCCAGGCAAGCCTGGAACTCAGCAACCCTCCTGCCTCTGCCTCCCGAGTGCTGGGATGACGGGCGTGAGCCACCACGCCCGGCACTGTGTTATATGGTACTGATTGCTGGTGGGCGTGAGTCACCACGCCCAGCATGGTATATGGTTACTGGGGATCGAACTCAGGACCTTGTGCTTGTGAGGCAGGTGCTAGAACCACTGAGCTAAATCCCTGGCCCAACTATTTTTTGTTTTTGAGGTAGGGTCTCAGTATGTAGCCCAGGCTGGCCTCCAACTCAAGAACATCCTCCTGCCTCAGCCTCCTGAGTGCTGGGAGGACAGGTGTGCATCACCAGGGCCAGTTTCTAACTGTGGTTATGGAGGCAGGTTTGTGTGTCCAGGACTGTGTACACATGTGAACTCCTGGCTGGAGTAAGAGCTCAAGCTCCCCACTTCCTTACTATGAACCTTAATCCTTCTGTGCCTCCCGTCTGTAACATGGGGCTTCCTGAGGAACAATCACGATCCCGCTCGATGGGCCCTTGTATCTTGGAAATTCTCCAGGCATCCAGTGAAGGGGATCTACTTCCAAGGCCCCTTTTTCTCTCTCAGCAAGATCAAGGTGATCTAAGCATGATGGCACAAGCCTGTCATCTCAGCACTCAGGAGGCTGAGGCAGGAGGATCTTTTCAAGTCAGAGGCCAGCTTAGGCTACATAGTGAGTTCAAGGCCAGCCTGAACTGCATAGGGAGACCTTGTCTCAACAAAACGAAGGATGGAGGGGAGTCCTCTTCAAATCTCGGGCCCCTGACCCCGCCTCTCTCAGACTCTCTTCCAGAGCCCGGAGGAGGGTTGGCAGCTGTACACCTCGGCCCAGGCCCCTGATGGCAAATGCGTGTGCACCGCTGTGATCCCGGCCCAGAGCACCTGTTCCCGTGATGGCCGGAGCCGGGAGCTGCGGCAGCTGATGGAGAAGGTAGGGCCTCGAGGCTGCTCGCAGCGGGCGCCATCTGCAGCCAGCTCAGCTCTGCCCCTCCGGCTGCCTCTGGGGAAGACAGGCTGAGGGCGGGAGCCGAGGGGGCTGGGGATCCCGGTCAGCGTCTGGTCTCCTGTGCGTGAGGCCAGCTCGGGTTCAGTGCGCCAGACCTGACAGTGCTCTGCGCCCTCAGAGGGAGGGACTCTCCCTCTGCCTCCGGAGGACAGTGGGAAGACACTTTCTCCTAGGCGGATGTGGCTCTACACAGCTGTAACCCCAAGCACTCCGGAAGGCTGAGGCAGGAGGATCTCAAGCTTGAGTCCCAGCTGGGCAATTTAGTGAGACCCACCTCAAAATACAAAGAAGTAAGGCCAGGGATGTAGCTCAGTGGTGCCACACCTGCCTTAAAAGCACAAGGTCTGAGTTCCAGCCCTGGTAGCAAAAAAATGAAAAAATAAAAGGGCTGCATTTGTAGGTCAATGCAAAGGCCCCGGGTTCGATCCTCCTATGGGGCAGGGGGAACGAAGGTACTCTGGACAGGGGTCCAGGCAGGAAAAGGGACCAGCGCCTAAGGGGTGCGAGTGTGGCCCCGTGGGCAGGGACGGCAGCCCCAGGAGCGGAGCTTGGGCGGGGGAGGGGCGGCCTGCGGGGCGCAGGGCGCAGGGCTCAGGGCCCAGCTCGGCGCCGGCGCCGGGGAACTGGAGGCCGGAGCAGGCGGACAGGAAGCCTGGAGGGCAGCCGCAGCCCCCAGGCCCTGCCTGGTCCCTCTCGATCGCGCCCTCGGGCTGCGCAAGGACGGGGCAGGCGTGGGGCTTGGCCAGGGCCGCGGCAGCTGCGGTGAGGGCAGGACGGGGGTCTCCGGCTGGGGGCGGGCCCATGCGTCCTGGTCTCCACACGTGTCCCCCTCAGGTCCAGAACGTGTCCCAGTCCATGGAAGTCCTCGAGCTGCGGACCTACCGCGACCTGCAGTACGTGCGCAGCATGGAGACCCTCATGCGCAGCCTGGACGTGAGGCTCCGCGCAGCCGATGGGTCCCTCTCGGCCAAGAGCTTCCAGGTGGGGCCTCCCGGGGTCAGGGCGGAGGTCAAGGCCGGCTGGGTTAGCTCAGGGCGGGCTGGGACTCGGGCCCAGCGTGGGCCAAGTGCCACGAAGTGAGCATTCATCAGAGATAACAGCGAACCGGCGTGGTGGCTCTCGCCTGTCGCCCCACACTAGGGAGGCTGAGGTGGGAAGGTTGCTCTAAGTTCCCGGCCAGTCTGGGCTACCTGAGAACCTGTCTCAAAAATGAACAAAAAAGAAAGCTATCAGGGAGGGTTGGGGGCAAGGCTGGGGGCTGAGGCTCTGCAGTGGGGATCTGCCTTGCGGGTAGGAGCTGAAGGACAGGATGACGGAGCTGCTGCCCCTGAGCTCCGTGTTGGAACAGTACAAGACGGACACACGGACCGTCGTGCGGCTGCGGGAGGAGGTGCGGAACCTCTCGGGCAGCCTGGCCGCCATCCAGGAGGAGATGGGCGCCTACGGCTACGAGGACCTGCAGCAGCGCGTGGCGGCCCTGGAGGCTCGGCTCCACGCCTGCGCCCAGAAGCTGGGTACGCCTGCCCTGACCCCTGACCCCTGACCTCCGCACCCTCCCCCACCCGGCTCCCTGCTGGGCTGGACTCCTGCAGCCCCCTCAGCCTCACCCACTGCTGTTGCTGCCCCCAGGCTGTGGCAAGCTGACCGGGGTGAGCAACCCCATCACCATCCGGGCCATGGGGTCCCGCTTCGGCTCCTGGATGACGGACACGATGGCTCCCAGCACGGACAGCCGGGTGAGTGGCGGCACCTCGGGGCGCGGCCGAGCTGGGAGGGGCGGGGCGTGCGGCCGCTGGCAGGGCCCCCCCCCTTGACTGCCTGGTGACCCACAGTTCAGGGCCCTCTGGTGACGAGGGCAGAGTGGCTACTGGACGGGCGCTGCCCACAAGGTGGTCTTCTGGAACTGTGTCAGGCCAGCACGCGGCGGTGCCAGTTAGGGCGGTGCCAAGGTCTCCCGGCGCTATGACCTTAGAGAACCGCTGGCCCGTGTGTTGTGCAGCACGTGGCTCACTATTGCCGCCTCCCAGGGACCACTGAGGTCGCCGGTGTCTGGCCAAGAGCCAGTACCTGTCCTCAGGCTCCTTGAGCAGTCAGGGCGGCCTGCCGCTTGGGCCCGCCAGGACCCCCGCAAACTGCCCTGTCACGCGACCCTCTCAGGAACCAGCGTTGTCTTAGCTCAGTGACGAGGGCGCCCGTTGCACATGGTGATGGTACAGGCCTATCATGCCAGCCTGCCGGGAGGTTGAGGCAGGAGGATTGTCCATTTGAGCCCACTCTGGGCAACTCAGCGAGGCTTTGTCTCACAAATAAAGTAAGTAGGGGCCGGAGGGTTAGCTCAGTGGTTCCGGCGCCGGCCTCGCAAGCACAAGGACCTGAGTTCGATCCCCGGTAACCACATACAATGCTGGGCGTGGAGACACGCCCACCAACAATCAACACCGCATACCACAATGCCAACGTGGTGGCTCACGCCTGTCATCCCAGCACTCGGGAGGTAGAGACAGGAGGATTGCTGAGTTCGCGGCGGCTTGCCTGGGCACCATAGTGAGCTCAGGGCCAGCCTGAACTACAAAGCGAGACCCTGTCTCCAAAAAGCCAAAAAAAAAAAAAAATCACAAATAAAGTAAGTAAGTAAATAAATAATAAGAGAACTGGGTGGCGACGTAGCTCAGTGCCCAGTGTCTGTGGTGAGACAGCAGGACTCACGGCCACCAGCTCTGCGTCTGGCCTCGCGTGGCGGCCGCGGTGGTCGTGAAAGGCGCGGGACCGAGCAGCGCCCACGTTAGCGCCCGCCGACCCTCGGCGGCCGCGGTTAACTCCTGGCGGGCCCGGTGCTCCGGTCCTTGCGGTGACCGCGGCCGCTCCCGTAGGTCTGGTACATGGACGGCTACTACAAGGGCCGCCGGGTCCTGGAGTTCCGCACCCTGGGCGATTTCATCAAGGGCCAGAACTTTATCCAGCACCTGCTGCCGCAGCCCTGGGCGGGCACGGGCCACGTGGTGTTCAACGGCTCGCTGTTCTACAACAAGTACCAGAGCAACGTGGTGGTCAAGTACCACTTCCGCTCGCGCTCAGTGCTGGTGCAGAGGAGCCTCCCGGGCGCCGGCTACAACAACACCTTCCCCTACTCCTGGGGCGGCTTCTCCGACATGGACTTCATGGTGGACGAGAACGGGCTGTGGGCCGTCTACACCACCAACCAGAACGCGGGCAACATCGTGGTCAGCCGGCTGGACCCGCACACCCTGGAGGTCACGCGGTCCTGGGACACCGGCTACCCCAAGCGCAGCGCGGGCGAGGCCTTCATGATCTGCGGCGTCCTCTACGTCACCAACTCCCACCTGGCGGGCGCCAAGGTCTACTTCGCCTACTTCACCAACACGTCCAGCTACGAGTACACGGACGTGCCCTTCCACAACCAGTACTCGCACATCTCCATGCTGGATTACAACCCCCGCGAGCGGGCCCTGTACACCTGGAACAACGGCCACCAGGTGCTGTACAACGTCACGCTCTTCCACGTCATCAGCACCGCGGGCGACCCCTAGGCGCCCCCTCGTCCCGCCCCTGCGGCCGCCCGCCCGCCGCCCCGCCCCGCCCCGCTTCCGGCCCCCGCCCCGCTTCCGGCCCCCGCCCCGCTTCCGGCCCCCGCTCCGCTTCCGGTCCCCACTCCGCTCCCGGCCCCCGCCGCTCCATGTCTGCCCCTGCACCTTCTCAGTTGCGTCTCTCTCATTGACCTCTTCCTTTGATATCCGCGTCTTGGTCTTTCTGCCTTTTTATCGCCGACCCCGTTCTTTTATTTATTCTTTTTTGTGGTACTGGAGATTGAACCCGGGGCCCTTGCACTGAGCTACATCCCCGGGTACTGTTTTGAGACGTGGTCTCACTGAATTGCTGACTTGCCCAGGCTGGGCTCGAACTTGACATCCTCCTGTCGCAGCTTCCCAGAGGGCTGGGGTTACGGCGCGGCCACCATGCCCAGCTTGCCTTTTCAGTGACCTGGCCCCCTCCGGCCCTCCTTTTCTCCCCTTCTCCCTGCTCCCGCGGCCCCGACCCCTCCTTCCCCGCCCTGCCCCCTGGGGTTGACTGCATGGATCTTTTTTATTTCCATGTTTTCTTTCCGGGTTGCTGGAATAAATGGGACCTTTGACATTTGACGCTTCCGTGGCTGTGTGTTGGTGGCTGAGCTGGAAGCGCAGAATGTGTCTGGGGATGGTCTCCACCAGGCGGCTCGGGGCAATGTCGGCCTCCCCTCCCTGGGCGAGCCTTGGGGGGTGGGTTATCTTTTCTGCTTTGTAATGTAAAAAAAAAATTTTTTTTTTCAACCAAGTCACATCTAATCTGACTTAATAACAGGAAAATTTGAAACAGCCTGAAGACACACTGGTACACTTGGCCTGGTGTAGTGAACTCCTAATACACCCACATCTGGAGCACCCCCCACCCCCCGCTTTATGTGTGTGTGACGGGGGACTGAACTCAGGGCCTCTGCACTGAGCTACACCCAAAGCCCTTTTTTGGGACAGGATCTTGAAAAATTGCCAAGGCTAGGCTTCATTTTGAGATCCTCCTGCCTCAGCCTCCCAGAGTGCTGGGACTATAGCTTTCTTCTTGGAAGGGGCTTGGGCAGCGGTGGCCCCAAACAGAAATGGAGTTCTTGGAGAAGGCCAAGCAGATAGGAGGGAAGGAGCCGAGGGCGTCGGCCAGATGCCCCTGGTGGGCTGCAGCGGGAAGGGGCGCATCAGGATGCCATCGCGGGAGAGCCAAGGACGGGGTGGAGGCAGGAGGGGTGGGACAGGCAGACCCATACCCGTCCTGCCGAGACTGCCCTCCCCACCTCTAATTAGCAGTCTCACTGATGGATTATCTCCGCTTTGGGTGGGCAGCTCGGGGAACTCGGACCCCCAGGCCATGTTGGCACCAAAATCCATGAATAATAAATGGGGCTGCCTAATGCACTCATTTAAAACCAATTCTAAAGAAATCCTCCCGAAGAGCAATTAATTTCCATTTAAATGAGCAAATGTGACAGGAAACAAGATGAGTTTTGGGGACAGGCCTTTGCTGGGTACTGCTGGACAGAGGAACGAAAGCTGTTGGCACACACCTGCCCGGGTGCCAGCCTCAGGGAGGCTGAGGTGGGCGGGCGCTGTGATGTAGCTCAGCGCAAAGGCCCTGGGTCTCATCCGCTCTGGGCAGCAGGCCTGTCTGCCCGTCTGGAGCCGCTGTCACTCGCGAAGGGTCAGCCCTCCCAGTGCCTGGGGTCCCACAGAAGACAAGCCGCGGGTGCGACAGTGCCCTCCGCAGGCCGGGTCACGGCATGGCACCCGGCCCAGCTCCTCCCTCTCCTCCGGGGCCCCGGAGGCGGCTCACGTGCCCCGGGTGCCCGGGGCGCCGTAGCTCAGTCCACAGAGTAACCCACTTCCCCAAGGCGCCCAGAGGCCGGGCTGATGGGCAGAGACGGTCGGGGCGCCTGTGACAGACGCGCAGGAGACGCACAGCGCCCGCCGGGAGTGCAGGCCCTGGGTCCTTCCTGAGGGAAGCGCTTCGCCGCCACTGCCCTAGGACTGGGATTTACGGTTGCTCGGTTCTGGCTGAGGGCTGGGGGAGGGGGGAGCGGGGGCAGGTGGGGGACACAGCACTCCCTAATAAATCAGAGGGCTGAGTGGGCCTCGCTGCTGCTCAGAGACGGGGGAGGGGAGCCGAGGCCCACGGCGACGGGGCAGCCACACTGACACGGGGCGCAGGCACACACCGCGGATGCCCGGGGGTACGGGGCACGGGAGCATTTCAGACCGGGAGCCGCCGGGGGTAGAGGTCAGAACCCGGTCCTCATCCCAGGGCCCCCGTTGTCCCTGGAGGCCAGGGGACTGCCTCGAGCTCCCTGCGCTAACAAGAAGGTGGCGCCAGAGCCGTGGCCAGCCCAGCTGGCAGGAAACTCATGAAACCTTCCTAATGACGAACGCTCCTCCGGCGGCTGGCAGAGAACAGGGTGGCAGACACGCGGAGGCTGGGCTCTGGGGAGGGCGGGAGCTGGGGAGCCTGGCTTCACTCTGCTCAGGGCCCGGGCCCTGGCACATGGGCAGCTGGCCACCTACCCAGAGATGGGAAGAGAGCCTGCCCCCGCCCCCTCTGCCCCCCAAGAGTGGCTCCAAGCTGCACCCACTCCCAGCTCCCTCCACTGGGACCCCTGCCGTCAGAGGGGCCAGGCAGTAGACCCCCTTCCAGGCTGGGGCTCTGTTGCCATGGTGACAGCACCTGTGAGATCCCAGGGCCTGGCTGCCAGAAGCTCCCACGGGGCAGGGACTGGGCACCGGGCGGGGGCGACGCGGGCACCGGGCTGAGCTGGGCTCCCCACCCCAGGGCCCTGCACCCTTGTGCGGCGGCAGCGGCTCGGGGCAAGGAGCAGCGTGGGCACGCAGGCACGCGGGGCGGCCCCGGGACCCCTGGACGATGGCCCGTGAAGGCAGCACTGCAGACACAGGCCGGAGAGCAGTGGTTCCGGGTTTAATGAAGGAGCTGAGAACGAAGGGCCCGTGGCCAGCCGGCCTGGGCACGGGCGACCCCGGCTCTGTGGCTGCACGGGCCCTAGTGCCCGCTCTGGGCCCGGGGCACGGCCGCCCGCAGTCCCCTGGCTCTGGGGGCCTCCCCACCCCACGGCTCTTCCAAACTCGAGGGCTCCGGTGGGGCAGCCCCAGCGGTGGGAGGCAGGCGCGGAAACCAGAGTCCCCTTCTCCGCGGCCTCCCTCAGCCTTCGGGGGACAATAAATACTGTGGCGGCAGCGGGAGCGCCGCCCTCACTCCGTGCGCAGGATGATGTGGATGCCCGAGTCCGTGAACACCGGGCCGCTCATCTCCCCGGTCCGCAGCGCAAACGAGGCGTCTTCAAAGGGCTTCTGCATCTGACCTGGGGACGGGAGGGAGGGAGGCGGGATTGCGGGCGGCGGCGGCAGATGGGGCCCCCTGTGCCCGGCAGGCTCATCCATCACGAGTTTATGGCCTTGTCACGGCCGAGCCGGGCCGGCGGGGCGGCAGGGCCATTACGGAGGCCCCGGGAAGCTGAGGACAGCGTGACAGATGGCGGCCGAGCCACAGCACTGGCACCGCTGCCGTGTGCAGAGGTGCGTTTGGGGACGAGCTCCCCAGCCCAGTCCCAGCGGAGCCATCATCCACCCCAGGACCTCCTTCCTCCGCAGCTGCCCACGCACCACGGGCCCAGCCGGGCCCCCGCAGTCCCCAAAGACCGGGGGAGCTGAGGGCACCCTGGCTCCGTTTCCTCCACCCCGGCCAGAGAGACCTAAGGTCGGGGCACCACTAACCCTGCCTCCCCCCACCCCGGGCTCCCCACATTTGAGGGTACAGAGGAAGATTCTGGGGGACCCTGGATCCCCTTCAGGAGGAGGCGCCACTGACAAGCCGGCCACGCTGCGGACATCTGGTGCAGAGACACAAACCGCGACCCCAGGGCAGGACCAGGCGGCTCCTCCAAGCCCGGGGAGCGCTGCGCTGCCCCCTGGCGGCCACCGGAGGACTCGAGGCAGGAAGCAGGGCGGCCAGCGGGCCCTGAAGGCTGCGAGGTGGCGGACGGCAGCGCCAGCCCTGGCTCACCTCTGCTGAAGGCACCCAGGTCTCCCCTGGCCTTGGCCGAGCTGCAGTCGCTGAACTGTGAGGCCAGAGACTCGAAGTCCTCCTCTCCCGACTTGATCTTCTGGATGTAGCCTGCGGGACAGGACGAGGGGCCGCGGGTCAGGGGCACAGGCCTCACCCGCGCAGATGCACCTGCGGCCCCTCGGTGACTGCAGAGCCTCCCCAGTCTCCTGTCGTCGCTGTCCCTTGCACACACACCCCGGAGACATGACTGATTCAGAGGAGATCCACCTTGGTGTCCACAGGGCGTGGGGAGCAGGCAGCACCGGGAGGGGACCCTGGTGGCCAGCGTGGCGGGCGTGCGTCAGCCCGTGTCGCTGGCACCGCAGGGGAACAGTGCGGTTCTCCTCCCTGATGGAGTCAGGCGCGGGGGACCCACCCCACGTAAGGCCCAACCAGCCCCAGGTGCGGTACCGTGTGACTAGGTTTGGGAGCGCAGGCGGGAGAGCTGTGTTGTGTGCACGAGTGTGCCCCTGCGTGTGTGACTCGCCCGCGAACCGGACCGGACGGAGCCTCTGACTGGGCCCAGGGCAGCCAGCCTGCCCCGCTGAGCCCCTCGCGTCCGCCTGACCCCACGCTAACTGCCCAGGACTCTGGCTTGCCTCCTGCCAGGAGTCAGCGCCACCGTGACTCAGCTGACGGGCACTGCCTGGCGCTGCCACAGAGGCTCTCGGCACACGCAGCTCCCACCAGTGACTCTGACCTGCTGTGCTGGGGTTGCCCCTCTGCTCCCTGGGATTCTGGATACCGGCGGGGGGCCCGCCATGCAGCTCCGGGTTCCCTACCTGTCCTTTCTCTGTAGGCCTTGGTGACTGGCTGAGGACACCTGACCCTACAGCACCCCAGGCCACCTGCTGCCTTGGGAAGCGAACCGGGTGGAGCCACCCAGGCCTGGGACCCCGACCGTGGGCAGCCTGGCACCTGCACGCGGTGTGTGTGGCACTGCTCAGCTCACCAGGCTCTGCTCGGCCTCCGACCAGCTGGCTCTTAAAGGACATTCCACCTTGCTGGGGGCCTGAGACAGTATTAAAAGAAAAACGCCTCACCAGGTGTAGCGGTCACACAGGCACCTCCAGCACTCTCAGAGGCTGGGGCATAAAGATCCCAATTTCAAGCCCTGCTGAGCCACTTCGTGAGACTCAAAATACAACAGTGGGCGTGATACTGCAGGCCTGCAACTGTAGCGCCCGGGAGGCTGAGGCAGAAGGGTCACCATGAGTTCCAGGCCAGCCTGGGCTGCAAAGCAAGACCCTGCCTCAAAAAGAAACGCGTGGGGGGTGTACACAGGACCCTGTGTTCCCCGGCTCCACGCACCCCAGCACACCCAGGCCACGGCGAAGTGCTTCCTGGTCCTGCCCTCTGCCTCTGCTCGCTCCCCCTTCCCTGTCTGCCATTCCCTGGGTCTCTGGTCTCCCCAAATGCCCGAGCAGTGGCCGGCGCGATGTCCAGTGCCCGTGTGTCTGTCGAGGGCAGGGGCTCTCCTGGTCGCCTGGACTGAGCCCAGGGAGGGAAACAAGCCTGGTGCTCAGCGCGCGACCCGCCAGGGGACGGCCCGGCTCCCCGGGAACCTGGCCGGGCCCTTCTCCGTGCTCCCTCAGCCAGGAAGCCGGCCCGAGGTCTCCGGCGGCTCTGAGGCCTCCCCGGTGCCGGCCAGGGCTCCCCCGGGGGCTTCAGGCAGCAGCAGGGCTGCCTGTGAGCAGTGTCCCTGCCACCCACAGCTGGCAGGCAGGGTTGAGCACCGCCGGGTGGGGGCTGAGCGCCGGCCGCTGCTCCCAGTCCTGGCCCTGCAGGGCTCCCTGCCCCCCTCTACAGACGCCGCAACCGGCTCAGGATGAGCCCAGGGAAGCCCTGTCACCTGACCCTGTGCCGCCTTCACCGGGACACCTGTCCCCGCGTCCTCTCATCCTGCCTCCTCCACCTCTCTAGAATCTGCCCCCCCGTCACCCCCACAGCACCCCAGGTCAAGTCACGGCGCCTCGGGCTGCAGTGACTCCCAAGGCTTCTGTGCCCTGGATCGGCAAGATTACAGCTACGGTCAACGCCCCCGGATCCCCCGAGGGTCAGCCCTGCCAGCCACACCTGTCCCTCCCAGGCTTGGGGGTGACATCCCACCTGCCTCCGCCTCCAGATGTCTCCCAAGGATCACCCCACAGGTCTGCCCGGCCCGGCTGCCCTGCGGAACCCCAAGCAGCATCCCTCCCACACTGAATCTCTTCCCGACCCCTTTGGGACGACACCTCCGGGACTCCAGATCGAACGTCCACTTCCTCCCACTCACTGCGGAGGCCACGGAACTGGGACCACAAGAGCCGGGAGGACCCGAGGCTCAGCGCGCACCTCCTCTTCCCCTGTGGCAGCAGGCCCGTCCCCAGCCTGGGCTCCGAGCCCTCCAGGGCACTGCACGCCGAGGCCACCCTGGTCTCTCCACCAGGCCCGTCTCGCCCCGGGCTGGGGCCGCCGCTCCAACACCCCTCGCACCCACGGCCTCCTTCCTTCCCTCCCTCTTCCTTCTCTCAGTTCTGAAGATCAAAGCCCTGGGCAAGGGTCCCACCTACTGAGCTACACCCCGAGCCCTTTGGATTTTGTGCCTTGAAATGTGGTCTTGCGAAATTAGCCTGGCTGGCCTCAAGCTCTTGATCCTCCTACCTCGGCCTCCTGAGCAGCTGAGATTACAGTGTGCAGCACCACGGCTGGCTCGGTATTTTCTCTCACACTTACAATGCAGGAAGTCAACAGAAGGTGCTTACTGTGCCAGGTGCCACCTGCATGGGTGTGTGTGTGTACGTGTGTGCACATGTGCGCGCACATTCGTGTCTGTACTATCTTACGGACCGGGTCCTGTACCCAGTGGTGCACTCTGAGCAGAGTGGACCGCTGGCCAGGGCCCGTGCTAACAATAATGTCACCATGGACATCAGCGATTCTAACTCCTGCCAGAGGCCCTGGGTTGTCATTTATGCTATGCTGCATTAGGTCAGAGTCCTGATTCCCCTGAGACGCCGGGGATTTATCTCGGTGGTTCTGACGCTTGGTTGGCAAGTGCAAGGTCCTGAGTTCAATTCCTGGCACCACACAAAAAAAACCACTCAACCCACCAACCCATCAACTATACAAAACCTGATTTCCCGTAGGAGACAGGTCCCGTCGTGAAGCTCACAGATGTTGTATCACTTGCCCAAGGTCACAAAGCCAGGACTTGCCAGAGCAGGGGGAGTGCCCGGGCTGGCTGGGCACGGGCTGTGCAAGGCAGGAGCAGCCGAGGAGGACTCGGGGTCTCTGGCAGAGAGGATGGGAAGGAATCCACACGAGACAGAGCGGCACTGTGTGACAGGATGTCCTCAAGACTGGAAATGTTTCCCAGTCCCACTGTTCAAGATGGCAGCTGTCACCAGGTGTGACTTCTAAATACCTAAGGAATGATCGGTGGGACTCAAGGACTGTTTCCTAATTTCTTCACATTTTAATTAATTTAAATGGAAGTAGTTAGGCATGGTGGCATATCCGTATGGTCCCAGCACTTAGAAGGCTAAGGCAGGAAGACTGCTGAGTTTGAGGCCAGCCTGGGCTACATCATGAATTCAAGGCCAGTCTGAATACACATTGAAACCCTGTCTCATAAAAACTAAAGAGAAGGGGCCGGAGACTTAGCTCAATGCTTCCGCCACCTGCCTAGCAAGTGCAAGGTTCCTGGTTCGATCCCAGTAACCACATACAGTGATATGATATTGGGCATGGTGACTTGCACCCACCAGCAATTACTACCACATACCACAAATGCTGGGCGTGGTGGCTCACGCCTGTCATCCCAGCACTCGGGAGGCAGAGGCAGGATTGCTGAGTTCCAGGCTTGCCTGGGCTACATAGTGAGTTCAGGGCCAGACTGAACTACAAAGTAAGACTCTGTCTCCAAAAAAAAAAACCCCAAAAACCAAAACAAAACCCTAAGGAGAGGGTTAGAGTTTTAGCTCAGTGGTTCTGGCACCTGCCTAGCAAGTGTAAGGTCCCTGGTTCAACCCCGGTAACCACATACAGTAATACTGGGCTTGTTGAGTCACGCCCCCCCCTCAGCAATCAGTACCACATAGGACCCACAGTAGCTCACGCCCGTAATCCCAGGACTCGGGAGGCAGAGGTAGGAGGATTGCTGTGAGTTCAAGGCTTCCCTGGGCTACACAGTGAGCTCAGGGCCAACCTGAACTACAAAGGGAGACCCTGCCTTAATATAAATAAATTTTTAAAAAGATGCATTAACTTCTGCCTTAAAACAAAGAACACACACCCCATAGGTTTGCCGCCCCTGTCCCAGAGGAACCGAAGGGGCGGGCCAGCCCTGTCCTTCCCTGACCTCCCTCCGACCCACCTCGTGTCCCCTGCGGTGACAGCACTTCAGGCGGCCCAGGTGCTAGGGTCCAAGCACTGCCTCATCTCCCACAGTGTCAAGGCAGCCCTCGGGAGCCAGGGGACCGTGATGCCATCTTCTAGACGGGGGTGACAGGCGTCTCCAAGGCCCCAGAGCTCACAAGGCACTGCTGCTGTGCACACGCAGGTGTGCCAGGGTCTTCTGCCCTGACCTGGTTCGCTCTCAAATGCTACACGGTCAGGAGACAGAAGTGGCCACTAGGGCTGGGCTCGGGTCACCACGCGTGACAGCGGAGTGGGCTGTGGTGGGTGCAGGTTCCGGATGACTTCAGCGGGCCCCACCTGAGCCCTGCCCCCTACCCGCCCGCTCACACTCACCGTTGATCAGCTCCAAGGCCTCCTCCTTGGTCCGCGTGATCTTCTCCTGCCGCCAGGATGAGGGCCGCCGGGACTGGCTGTGCTTGACCAGCAGATGGGAGCAGCGGACCCTGGCAGGCTCCCCCTGCCCATTTTTGCTGCTGCTGCCGCCGCTGCCACTGCCAGTACCACTGGGCCGCTCCCACTGGCTGGCATTGGTGATGTGGTTGAAGTAGTACACTCGGCCTGCGGGGAGGCAGCAGGGGTTCAGCCGGGCCCGGATGGAGGATCAGGACAAGGTCTGACTTGGGAGAGGTCTTCGATCAGCAAACCCACCCAGGTCCACCATGGGCCCCAGGATCCCAAGACCAACACCTGGGCTCTCGGCCCTTAAAGGTACGGGGCCTAGGTGGGGCCAGAAAGGCGCTAGACAAGCAGGAATGACAAGACGGCTTCAGTGGCTATGGGGGGACAACTCCAAAGGGAAGAGGACTAAGAGGCAAGAATTCAGCAACCAGGCTGCCCTGGGGTTTGTCTCCGGCTCAGTCACACATGGGTACCGCAGGCCTTAGTTTTCCTGTCTGTAAAATGGAGATAACAGTATCTGCCTGGAGAGCTGTGGAGAGGACTGTCCACACATCTGTAAAATGCTTCACACTCAGCCTGGCACACATTAAGAGTGGAATAGGTTTGGGCTGGAGGTTTAGCTCAGTGGTTCTGGCGCCTGCCTTGCAAGCGCAAGGCCTTGAGTTCAATCCCAGTAACCCCATACAATGCTGGGTGTGGTGAGTTACGCCCACCAGCCATCAATACCGCATACCACAGTGCCAGGCATGGTGGCTCATGCCTGTAATCCCAGCACTCGGGAGGCAGAGGCAGGAGTTCCAGGCTTGCCTGGGCTACATAGTGAGCTCAGGGCCAGCCTGAAC
>PVIC010044678.1:0-14928 GCA_004025085.1 Thryonomys swinderianus
AACCACCCCTTATGGGAAATCCTTGTTCATTCCTTGTAAATTATCTCCTTGACTTGCCTCCCCACGGGAGCCTCATTTAATCAATATTTTATACTTGTAATCTTATTAGTCAATCATAGTTTTGTACACCTTGTGATTTCCCATTGGACCAATATTACTTTAGCGACTTTACTTGGAATCTTACTGGTTGACTATAGTTTTGTCCCAGTTTGAATAGTGTCACCCCATGGCTTTGTCCCATAAAACACCTTGAAGAGCTGGGTGTAGGGGTCAAGCCTGTAATCTAGCACTCAGGAGGAAGAGGCAGGAGGATTGCTGGGAGTTCAAGGATAGCCTGGGCTACATAGTGAGTTCAAGGCCAGCCTGAACTACAAAGCAAGACTTTGTTTCAAAAAACAAAATTTAATTCAATTTAAAAACAAGAGAAGCAGGAAAAAATAAATAAATAAAAACAAGAGAAGCAGGATAGATGGGTAACTCACTTTCTGGCCCTCCCATCTCTTGGACAAAAGCTTTCTTCTTCTTTTTTTTTTTTTCCGAAACTATCTTTCAATAAATCTTTCCTACTGTTAACCTCCATCATGCTTTGATTTTGGGAAACATGAGTTTGCATTTCAGATATTTAGCAGGTTTGGGTAACTAGCATTTTAGGTATCTAGCAGGTTTGCATCATTTTCTCCTACATTAAAACTTACTGAGGTGAAGCTACTTCATGAGGGAATGGTGGTGTATCCAGCAGGGGCAGGAGCACCCAGCATTTTTTGGAGAAAAGCATCATGTTGGGTTGGTCCCAGCTGGGTTGACTATGGCCCTTTCTGTAGAAACTGAGTTGCACATCTACTGAGCTCTGGGGCTGCAGCTCATGTTGTGACCCTCGGCTTTACCGTCTTTGTAGCTGTACTTGCCAGGCCTGGCTTCAGCCTCTTCTCCTGATGCCCTGTGTTTATGTCTCTGGCCTTCTCCTTCCTGATGCCCAAGAACACTCACTGCTGCACTCCCTCCAGAGGAAGGGCGGAACCTGCTGCCCCCGGGTGCTGCAGCTGCTGGCCCTGCTCTGCGCACTGCTGGGCCTGAGCTTCATTCTCCACAAAGAGCAGTTTGGCAAAGCCCACCTGGGCCCAGACATGGGCAGGCAGCCTGCAGTGTGCAGGTGGCATGCGGCTGGCTGCTCTACCCCAAGCGCCTGCCCTGATGGCCCCTGGTGGAGCTCAAACTATCCCATGGCACTTCTGGGCTGGTGGACTACCTGCTGGGTAGTGTCAGCCTCTTGGTGGTCATGTACTCACTGTGGTCCACTGCCTTTGTTGCTGGCAGGGCCTGGTACCTGGCTTTGCTATGCCCTGTACTTGCCAGCTTGGTCATCGTGAATCAGGTGAACAACGCTCACCTGTACTGCAACAGTATCCAGCCATGAGTTCTTCCTGGCCAAGGGCAAGCTACATGTGCCCCGCGGGGTGGAATGTCCTAGACTGTCTTCCAAGACTGGGTCAGGGGACACCTGAGACATTGGGGAAGTCATGGGTAGGAAACTTCCATGGGACATTTTTGCTCCTTGTGTTAGAGAGCTTTCCTTTCCTTCTCTGCATCACCCCAGAGCAGCATATAGACTGTGAGTCGGGATGGAATCGGGGTTGAGAGACTGCTTCCCAGGAATGTGACAATGCTTGTGCCAGTATATCCAGAAATTATGGAAAGGAAAAAAGGAAATTAAAAACTATGTGAAAACACTGGAAAAAAACCAAACTTCTGAGCCTGAGATTTAGCCTTCCTAGCAAACTCAAAATCCCCGGTAACCATTTACAACAGTACCAGGTGTGGTGACTCACGCCCACCAGCAATCAGTACCACACACCACAGTGCTGGGCGTGTTGGCTCACACCTGTAATCCCAACACTCAGGAGGCAGAGACAGGAGGATTGCTGAGTTCGAGGCTTACCTGGGCTACATAGTGAGCTCAGAGCCAGCCTGAACTACAAAGTGAGACCCTGTCTCAAAAAAAAAAAAAAAAAAAAAAAAGAAGCCAGCAAAGTAGAGTCCAGGGGAACCTTGGGAAGGTTTAGCTTGTTGACTGAGAATATAATCAACCTATTTTAAAACAAAATTACACTTACTTGGGGTTAGTTTAAATTACAATCTAAGAAAACACAGGTTTGAAGAGTCCTGAAAATGTCCTATGTCTGTAATCCCACAGTCCTAGCACCCTGGAAGGCTGAAAGAGGAGGGTTCCAAGTTGGACCCAGGCTGGGGAGTTTAGTGGGTAGTGAAGCCCACTGTCAAAGAGAGGAGTGTAACTCAGTGCAAAGGCACTGGTGGAAAAAAAAAAAAACAGCTCGGACATTTTAGAAAACAGCACTGTATTTATAGCTTTAAACCATAAAATGGTTAGAAATGTATCTATCCCCTGTAGTCAAGGCATCCCACTGGTGCTGGCAGAAGTTAAACTGACCAGGGCCAGGGATTGAGCTCAGAGGTTTTGGCATCTGCTTGGCAAACACAAGGTCCTGAGTTCAATTTCCAGTACCACTTACCACAGTGCTGGACATGGTGGTTCATGCCTGTAATCCTAGCACTCAGGAGGCAGAGGCAAGAGTATTGCTGAGTTCAAGATTTGCCTGGGCTACATAGTGAGCTCAGGGCCAGCCTGAACTACAAAGTGAGATCCTGTTTCAAAACAAACAACAAAAAGAAGTTAAACTATCCAGAAAGAAAGGGATAGGTAATGTCTCAGGGATTGAACAGTCTGCTTCCCTGGTGCAAAGTTCAGTGCAGGCTGGGTATCTCAAAGGTCAGTCGCACCTGGGGTGGGGCCCTCAACACCCCAGGCCTGAGGGCTCAGCCCCAGCAGGATCTGAGATAGAATTAACAATGGGCTCAGGGCTCCTGAATCACTCGACCATGGTCACTCTGCTAAGCTTTGAAGCTGGCTCAGGGTCCCACAGACTTCCGTCCGCAACCTCAAGTAGAGAATGGGTCAGAAAGGTTACATGGAAGCTGCTGGATACAGCAGCCCAATCTTATCACTGGAAACTGGAAAGCGTTGGTACCAAAATAAACTCAGGGTAACCACACTCGGAAAGTTCGTGACTCAATAAATGAAGGAGTAAATGAAGCCAGGCTGGGCAGAGCACACCTGTAATCCCAGCACTTGGAGGCTGAGGCAGGGAGATGGCTACGAGTTTGAGGTCACTGTGAGCTACACAGCTCAGTCCTGTCTAAGAAACAAAAGAAAACAACATTTGGAAGCTGGTTCTCCAAACCAGCTGATGCTAAAATATGAAAACTCTCATTTATGGGATCCTAACTGGAATACATCCTACTCTACATGACGAAACATGCTGACTATTCCCCTTCTTTCCAAACCCACTAGGCAACTTCCTCAGCACACATTTGCCCTACAGGTTGCCAGCATTCATCGCCGGCAGTTTCATTTTTTCTTCTTCCAGAACATCATTTGATTGCCTTCTTCCATCACCACTGAGATGTCCATGTTTGCGCTTCCACTGCGCTATACCCATTTTCTTTTGTTTGAGGTAGGGTCTTCCCGTGTAGTTGAGGCAGGCTTCGAACTCACTCTGCATCCCAGGCTGGCCCAGACCTCTCAGGAATCCTCCTCCCACCTCAGCCTCCAGCGTGCTGAGATCACAGGAGTGAACCACCTCGACTGGCTCCTGTGTATTTTTGAGAACTTCTAGCTTCAGTTTGGAAACCTGAGAGAGGAAAAAGTCTTAGCTCCTTGACTGAGTGGTACAATCTAAAATCTGCTAAGTCCTCCCCGATCCCATCTCAGTCCCCTAGGAATTTCCTGACTAGTAGAAATCTCTTTAGTTATTCAGAACACTTCCCTTAATTGCAGCAGAGGTGATGTTAATGAGAGATGGCGTAGAGTGCAGGTAGCCTTGGGGTGAGGCTTGTTCCTGCACACCTGCACACCAAGGCACGTGCATCTGCAGCCTCTGCACCCAGTGAAAGGGGGAAGCAGCCTGGTTTGTGTCCCACGGTGCGGGGCTGCGGTCCTGTCCAAGAGGCACAGAGCTTGGAGGGCCTGGGCGTGGGTGCTCCCCTGTGTCCCTTCCTGGTCCCAGGCGTCGGGATCCCACTAAAGTGCTGGTAAATGTAAGTTAAGCCTATCCCTGGGCTCTGTGAGTCATCTCAGTAAATTATCAAACCCTAGGTGGGGGTTTTGGGGAGCACTTCAGAAACACTGGTCACAAGCCAGGGATGGTGGTGCACAATTGGAATCTTACCCTGGGATGCTGAGGCAGGAGGATGTCTGTGAGTTGAGGCCAGCCTGGGCTCATGGTAAGCTGAAGGCCAGCATGAATTACATAGCCAGACTGTGTCTCAAAAACAAACAAACCAACAAACACACGCAAAATTACAACAAAACCCATAGATCACAACCCGGAATTTGGTAATCGGTGTCTCTACAGTGGTGGGACTGAGCCTGTAAGCTGTGGAATGGAACTGAATAATTATAAAGGTGCCAATTTTTGTGCCTGAGTGTGTGTGTGTGTTTGTTACTGAGATTGAAGCCAGAGTCTTATTCTGAGGTACATCCTCAACCCATTTTAAAAGTTTTTACTTGAGGGGCCGGAGGGTTAGCTCAGTGGTTCTGGCACCTGCCTCGCAAGCACAAGGTCCTGAGTTCGATCCCGGTAACCACACACAATGCTGGGCATGGTGACTCACGCCCACCAGCAATCAATACCACATACCACAGTGCTGGGCATGGTGGCTCACGCCTGTAATCCCAGCACTCAGGAAGCAGAGACAGGAGGATTGCTGAGTTCGAGGCTGGCCTGGGCTGCATAGTGAGCTCAGGGCCAGGCTGAACTACAAAGTAAGACCCTGTCTCAAAAAAAAAAAAAAAAAAGAATTAGAAGTTGTTCTAATACATTATAGGTTATCGCCAACCTTCATTCCTATGGCAACTGGAAAAAAGACAGTTCTTAGTTTATTCAGGAAGAAGGGGACAAGCTACTTGTAAGGATGGTGAGAAATTGCTTACATATCTGGTTTTGGTATGAAGACACAGTCATTTCTTCTTGTGTGCTCAATTTGTTTGCTTGCCTAGCCCTTTACATTCTAGAGTAAATCAAGTCTTTTTTGGCCTGATGGACCATATAGCGTTATTATCACTACGTATTGTGTTTCTGAAGCAGATAACACTATGTGGTGCTGGCCTGCAGTCTCAGGTCTCCTCTGGGAGGCTAAGGCAGGAGGATCTCACATTCAGCCCAGCCTGGGCTTTAAGTAAGTAAAATTATGTATGGGGGTGGGTAGAGGCTGGGATATAGGTCATTGTGAAAGCTCTGGGTTCAATTCAATCCCCAATACCACAAAGACAAAAATGAAACCCAGATGCCATGGTGGCTTTAAATATAATCTACATGCCCATAACTTGCCCATCTGATGTGACTCTTCCAAATTCAAATTTGTTCCATACTTGACGGATTCCATTTTTTTACTACTGTAAAAAATCGGGGGCCGGAGGGTTAGCTCAGCGGTTCCGGTGCCTGCCTCGCAAGCGCAAGGTCCTAAGTTTGATCCCCGGTAACCACATATAATGCTGGGCATGGAGACACGCCCACCAACAATCAACACCGCATACCACAATACTGGGCATGGTGCCTCACGCCTGTAAATCCCAGTACTCAGGAGGCAGAGGCAGGAAGACTGCTGTGAATTCGAGGTATGCCTGGGCTACATAGTGAACTCAGGGCCAGCGTGAACTATAAAGTGAGACCCTGTCTCTCTTTCTCTCTCAAAAAAAAAAAAAAAAGGCTGGAGATTTGGCTCAATGGTTCTGGCGCCTGCCTCGCAAGTGCAAGATCCTGAGTTCCATCCTGGTAACCACATACAATGCTGAGCGTGGAGACTCACGCCCACCAACAATCAATACCACATACCACAGTGCTGGGCGTGGTGGCTCATGCCTGTAATCCCAGCACTAGGGAGGCAGAGGCAGGAGGATTGCTGAGTTCGAGGCTCACCTGGGCTACATAGTGAGCTCAGGGCCAGCCTGAACTGCAAAGTGAGACCCTGTCTCAAAAAAAAAAAAAAAAAAATCAGCAGGGGCTGGGATGGAGCTCAGTGGCACAACATCCTTGTATAGCATGCTCAATTTCCTAGGTTTGATCTCCAGCATCGCTAAAAGTAAAAAACTGATCTGAATGTGATGGTGCAGGCCCATCTGAATGTGATGGTACCAGGCCGCTAGGAGGCTGAGACCAGAGGATTGCAAGTTCAAGCTTCGCCTGGCCAGTATAGCAAGCCTCTGTCTCAAATAAAAAGTGGAAAGATCTTGGTTTAATTCCCGGGACTACAAAACTAAATACACTACAGGCATAGACTAGTAAGTATATGAAAAGGGTGGGTGTGGCGGCCCCTCCTGGAGTCCAGCACTCTGGAGCCTCAGCAGGAGGCTCACTGCGGATTTCAACCAGCCTGAACTTCGTAACCAGATCCTGCCTCAAGATAAAGAAAAGAAAGATAAAATAACAACCCAAGAATCCACAGTGAACCTTTCTAGTTGCCACACTGTCCAGCCTTCAAGGCCTTTGCTCTTTCCTAAGTACACAGTTTCTTTCCTGCCGCCTCCTTCCTTCCTTGAGAACTACTCTTCATGAGCTCTTCCTTGGTTGTTGAATTTACTGTATCTTCATTTATTTGGGGTGTGCGTGTTAAGCAGACACTGCCTGAGTTGCACCCTTAGTCTATTTGCTGAATTTAAAATCGTGGCCCTCAAAGAGAGCATTCCCCCTTCCCTTCTTCTTGTTTGCGCATGCGTGCGTCTGCGTGGGTGCGTGCGTACGTGTGTGTGTGTGTGTGTGTGTGTGTGTGTGGTGGAGGTTCTGGGGCCTGAGCCCACGGACTTTGCACTGAGCTACATCCCCTGCCCTTATTTATTTTTATTTAGAGGTCGGGACTTGCTAAATCACGGAATTGTCTAGGTTGGGCTTAATTTGTTATCCCCTTACCTCATCCTTCCAGAGCGCTAGGACTACCTGTGTGCACCATCAATGTCAGGCTGCAAGAGGATCTTTGGGTGGGGGGCGGTACTTGACAGAGGATCTCACTTAATAGTTCTGACTGGCCCAAATTCACTATGCAGCCCACTCTGGGCTCGGAAAATGCTGGCATTATAGGCGTGTACCACCATGCCTGGCTCAGGCGGACTTTTTTTTTTCCTTTTTGAGACAGGGTCTTGCTTTATATATAGTTCAGGCTGGCCCTGAGTTCACCATGTAGCCCAGGCAAGCCTCGAACTCACAGCAATCCTCCTGCCTCTGCTTCCTGAATGCTGATTACAGGTATGAGCCACTACACTCCTAGCATTGTAGTATGTGGTACTGGGGTTGGAACTCGGGATCTTATGCTTGGGAGGTAGACGCAGAACCACTGAGCTAAATCCTGGCCCCAGGAGGATTTTTTTTTTTTTTTTTTTTTTTAGCCCAAGAGTTCAAAAGCCAGGGTGAGCAATATAGCAATACTGTCTTTAACACCAACAACAAAACAACATTTGTAAAAGACCCTCCCCCCCTTTAGGCTTTTGGAAGAATGGACTGAGGAAAGGCTACTTCAGTTGACAGATTTATTTTAAATCAGCTGGGCAGGAACCAGCACTGGGGACAGTGAAGTTGATCTCCAGTTCAAGGCCAGTCTGGGCTACAATGGGAGACCATGTTTCAGAAGAAAAGATTTGTTTCAAATGCCCTGTCCCCTACCCACCCTGTCTGCCAGGCTGCGGGTGTTTCCCTGGCAGAGCTGCGCCCCAGAGAGCACCAGTCTGACGGCGGCCAGCCCTGCGCTCTGCCCATCGAGCCTCGAAAGCACTGCCGTGCTCTCTCATTAACCTAATGTCCTGCGTAGAAGGTAAACCTCACTCATCTCTGTGCAGACCCAAACTCAAGCGTCTGCTCTCTCGATCCAACGGTGAGAAAGGATGATCTTTAGGGTTTTCTCAAAAGAGCCTTAGGCTAGGGTTCTACAGTGTGCAGGAAATGTAGGCAGCACAGTGAGAGAAGAGAATCAATCTCCTTCAAGTACGCCTGAAGTTTGGCCGGACTGACAGTTCTGTGAACAGCATTTTCCTTACCACGAAGTGCCCATTGAACTGTGCAGTGCCGGACTCGAAAAAGCCACGGTCCTGGCGCCCTTGGGAGAACTCGGACGCCCTTCCCGGCCGGGCCGGCTTTCCACGCCAGTCCGCTGGCTACTACTGCAGACAGTGCAAACTCTCTCTTCCTTGCCCTTTATTACTATAAAGAGAATAGACGGCCCTGAAGTCCGGGGCCAAATAGCTAATAAAAGTATTATGATGGCCTTTGCAGACACCAAGCCCGGAGTCCAGGGTCATAGCCTTTCTGAGGTCTTTCTCGGGTGTTGAGGGCCGTTTCCACAGTTGGCGACCCGACGCTGCTCAGGTGCCTTCTCGGCCAGGCAACCCCCCTGGTCCCCTTAGAGATTCTCCAGTCTTTTTTCTTCCGTGATCCTTAAAGTGCCTGGGGGGTGGGGGAGATAACTACCGAATATCTTCGGGCCTCTGAAGCCGTCCTCCAATACTTCCTTTGACCTTCAATCTATCTACAGATTGGAGAGCGCTTAGGGCCGGGGAGAGAGGAGGGGTCCGAGCGGAGTCCGGCTCCGCTGGGGAAATCCAGCGCACGTTTTGCCTATCGCTCGGCGGTGCAGGGTCCAGCGAGGCCGAGCCCCAGCCTCAGTCCCCGAGGTCTGTCCCGGGGAGACGCCTCTGCTCCGGGGGGCTGACCTGGCTGGGAGTGGCCGCGCGGTGGCCCGGCGCGGCTTTGTGGGCGCAGCCGCTGGCCTCTCTGCGCCCGGGTCTGCCCCCCGGGACCGTCCCCACGCGACCCCAGTCATGCGACGCTACCTGCCCTGGCGCCGGAGATCCTCGCGGAGCTGCCGCCCACCCCTGGGGCTCGGGCCCTGACCGTGTCCGGAGGAGGTAGGTGTCCCCCCGCGCCCCGCTCTCCCGCCTGCGTCCCGTTGGGTCCCGCGCTCCGAAGTTGGTGGGGACCCGTGCGAGTTGGAAAGTTTGTCCAAGCGCTGCCGCGGGCGTGGGTATGGGGACGCGCGCTGCCCCTGCTCCGGGACGGGTGTTGAGCCGGGGCCGGGGAGCTGCCGGGGTGCCGAGAAGAGACCCGCACCCCGAGGCCAGGAGGGCCCGGAGGCGGCGCTCGGGGCGGCTGAACGAGGCGGGGCTCGGCCACCGCCGCCCCCTCTGCCCCCCGGAGGAGGCCTGCGCCCCGCGGCGACCCCGGCCCGGCCGCCCAGGCGCTTTTGTCGCCGGTGATAAACAATGAGGCCCTGCGCGCGCGGGGTGGCCCGGCGGGGTCGCCTGGGCCCCGACCCCGGACTGAGCTGCAGACCCTGCCGCGGGAGGGCGGTGTGGCCCGGGGACCCCGACCCGCTTGCTGGCTACAGAGCCCGCTGTTGGGGAAGTCGGGGGCCGCGGCGCCCCGGAGCAGGAGAGGCGCGAGTGCCCACGGGCTGCGTGTGGCGGGCCAGGGTGTCGCGTGCTGCAGCGTCTCCCGGTCCCCGGCCCTCCGGGGCACAGAGGGGCCAGGAAAGTGCTTTTGGCGCCCGCCGTGCCTGGTGTGCCAGGGGCGAAGCTCAGAGTTGGGGCCGTAGGGGGCGCCTTGACCTGGACCTGAGGGGTCGGGAGGAAGGGAACCGGAGAACAGACGTGGTCTGTCAAGTGGCTTTCTGGAGAGCATTTCACGAGCGCCACCGGGTCGCGGATCGCAGGCAGTTGGGGCCACCGGGATCCTGGGGATCCTGGGCGTGGGAGGTGCGTAGAACTGGATCCCCGGGACGGGGACGGGGACCGGCCGTGCGGCACGTGAGCCGCCGGTCCCCGCCCCCCAGTTCCCGGGCTGGGACATGCCTCTAAAATCTTTTTCTCCCTCTATCCCTTTCGCTCCCTCCCTGTCCCCCGTCCCCTTCTCTCCTCGATTTCGTCTTCTCTGAAATCCATGTGTTTCTACTCAAAGTGGTTAGGAAAAGCCCTACCTGGCGCTATTAACATTTCCACGCGAGCCGGCGAACCCACGTGGGGTATTTGCGAACTAGTGAAGGTGAATGCGTTTCTCTGAGGTCTGAGCCCGAACGGGGTCCCCACCCCACCCCCACCCCGGAACTGTCCTCCCAAATTAACCTGCTCTCCCTCCCGGGTCCCTGCCAGCCACCTCCCCTCCTCCCCGGCTCCACTCCGGGCTCTAGATGGGCTGCATAATGCCTCCTCGTAATGACCCGTTAATGAAGAAATGTCTGAAATGTGGCTTCCAGACCTTGGAGCAAGAAAGCGATTAGGACCCAGCCTAGGGTCGCGGGGGTGAGCGGCGAGCTCCTCCCCCGAGGCGCTAGAGAGCTGCGGGCTCAGCTGTGCTCCCCTGAGGCTGCCCCGATAGTGTAAAATAATAAAATAAAGATACTGGGCTCACTGGGCTTCAGGGTACTAAGACAGTTTGGACGGGGTTAAGCAAGGGGTATTCGAGTGTACTGAGATTGATATCCTCAGTTAAAGGTGGCCACCACATAGATAGGGCGATGTTTCGAAATCGATCCATATTATTTCCAAGAACTAAGTCTAGGATCAATGTGATTTTTGGTGTTATCCCCGATTTGGGTGTGCTCACTGGTTTTTATCGGTAGTGGGTGAACAGGGTAAAAAACATTTTAAATCCTTCCTTCCCCCAGTGAACAGTTTAGTTAGCTTGTCAACCTCTTTGTCCTAAACCCAATTGTGGTTGAGGTGAGACTTAAGCATCAAGATCGTGGGAAAGGGCATACAGCGTCCCTGACTCCCCACTCACCATTTTAACGAGCTAGCTGTTACTCTCCGCATCATCTTCAGAAGCCACGGGCCGAAGGTTTGGGTGTACATTGTCCTTACCATTTGTCCCCCGGCCTTATCTCATCTGCTTCCCTCTTCTGTAGGACTGTGTCTTGCCTCCCAGGGCCACTGAATTAATTTTCTCTCGCCCTTGGTTTTTCCACCTTCAGTGTTAAGCCTTTTGAGCCCAGTTACCTTTGTGTTCCAGCTTTTCTGCTGAAACTTCTTGCCTTCCTACAGCCACCTCCCCACAGACATTTTCCTCCTTTATTGCTTTTACTCTTCTGTTTTTCCCCTTGTCCTTGGAAAGCCACTCTACCTCCATTTTTAAACTTTCCCTTCCCTTTTCTTAGCCCTTTTTGCCGCCTCCTCTCTCTGCAGGGAGCTGGGTGTTTTACATATGGAAGGAGCCTTTCACTAAATCTGCTAGCATTTTTCCAGGCACCCGGTTTGCTCACACTTCCTGCAGTGGAGAACTACCTAGGAGCCCCAGTCGCTGGTTTCTGTCTTTTGATGTGTGTGGAACTTAGTTGCTGGAGGTAACTGAGCCAGGAGTTACCTTAGAAAGAAATGTCTTAAATCCTTTCTTTCTCTGTCAAGTGCAGGAGCATTTAAGTTCCGCGGAGCTGTACAGAGAGACTGAAATCTCAAGCTCCTTCAGCCAGCTCTCTGCAGGCAAATAGCACTGTTTTCAGCCACTGATTGTAGCGAGTGGGTTGCAATAAAAGTTTAAACGGACACGTGGGCTGAAGTATATTAGGTCAGCTGCTTCCTATCCAGGGACTTTGGGAGGTCCAGAGAGAAGAGGGATGTAGGGGAGAGAAGTTTTCTGACCTGGGGGTCTCAATACTGTTTACAGACACCTCATAAAGTTTCGGAATGGGGCCTTTCATTTTATAGGCAAGATGATTTTAAATTCATATTTATTTATTTTTGTACTGGGGATTGAACCCAGAGCCTTCCATAGACAAGGCAAAACAACCACAAGGTGAGCTAGCTGCAGCCCCAGCCCTTTTTTTCTTATGAGACAGGATCTTACTAAATTGTCCAGGGTGAACTTGAGTTTGGGATCCTCCAGTCCCAGCCTCCTAATTGACTCTGGGATTATAAACTTGTATAACCATGCAGAGAAGGTGATTGTTTTAATAATTGTAAGAAAGCTCCTTAGAGAACGGTTGATCACTTAGTAAGGTCAAATAATGAGACTTCTGATCCTATGTGCTGATTGATTTAAGTAATTAAAGTAATATGTGAATGTGATTTGCAGACCTTTAGATACGCCATAGTTAGCAGCGACCATCTACCGATGTGTTCTTCCTATTTCTCCACTTTGTTATTTGTCTTTTATTCTCAGTTTTGAGCTGGCATTGTGTGTGAATTTCTCTTTTGTTTTGCTTTAGTCATAGCCTCTCTCTGTAGTCTTGGCTGACTACAAACTCCTGTCCCAGCCTTCTGAGTCCTGAGATTACAGGTGTACATCACCATGCTGGGCTGTACTATATCTTTTTATATCTTATTAGAAATTGGCCTTTTACCTCCTGTCCTATAATTTTGGATCTCATGCACTCTAGTTCCCTATATTACAAGAATATTTTGGGAAAAAAAATCTGTTGTGAGTTAGGGGCCTGTTGCCTTCTGTGGAAAAGATATGTTATTTGAGTAATGTTTTGCATTCCAGAATTGGTTTTTGTTTTGTTTTGTTTTGTTTTTCTCTTCCAGGACAAGAGGAACTCAGGCTGCTGTCAATTAACTGCATATGGTTCCACATTCTGGGCCCTATGTAGATTTTCTGTTCTAGACCCTGTTTCTTTCAGCTCTCCCTATGGCAGTGAGACTCTTGACATATTCTAGTTAGAATAAAACTGCCTTTTTTTTTTCTTTTTGAGACAGAGTCTCGCTATGCAGCCCAGGCAAGCCTTAAACTCAGCAGTCTTCCTGCCTCTGCCTCCCAAGTGCTGGGATTACAGGCATGAGCCACCACACCCAGCACTGTGATGTGTGGTTCTGGATTCAAACTCAGGAGCTTGCACTTGTTAGGCAGGTGCCGGAACCACTGAGCTAAATCCCTAGCCCCAAAACTGTTCTTGAGGAGGACTGAAGCATCAGTTTTAGTCAGAAGTGAGACAAGGGAGATTTAACTGTTAGAATTCTGATGTCATTCATCTGGGTATCTAGTGCTCATTGGTAGATATACTTTCTTTTGCTTTCTGATTTTTTGCTGCCGGGGATCTTGCTCACTACTGACCTACATCCCAAGCCCACTTTTTTTTTTCCCCAGCAAAAATGAAGCTTTAAGCCAAACTCTAGCAAGAGTAGTGCCCATCTAATGTTTTTCTTTTGGGGGAGTACTGGGGATCTAATTTAGGATCTTGTGCTTAGCAGGCAGCCACAGTACAACTGAGCTATATCTCTGGGCCCCCAACATCTTTGTATGAAATTCTCTATAATGAATTGCTAAAAATGGCACATGTGTGTAAATTAAGAAGTAAGATTAATTTAAGAAGATCTTTGGGGATAAGTTCATGTTTTATTGTGGACCTGTTTAATAGAATGGACCACATTAACTGAATGTGGTGGTGAGACAGTTCTGTAATCCCAGGACTCTGGAAGACTGAAGCAGGAGGATCATGAGTTAGAATTCATCTAGGCAATTTAGGAACTTTAGTGAACTCTGGGCTGGGTGGGTATATAGCTCAGTGTGAAAGTCTTGAGTTTAAATCCCTGATCCTGGGAGGTGGTGGGGTATTTAGGTATAGTGACACCTTAGTTTATTGCAAAAGATTACATTTCATCAGCGGAGCAGGAGTGTTTAAAATTAAGGTCTTGTGCCGGATTTGGTGGCTGCATATGGTTCCACCTTCTGGGCCCTATGTAGATTTTCTGTTCTAGACCCAGCACTCGGGAGGCAGAGGCAGGAGGATCGCTGAGTTTGAGGCTTGCTTGGGCTAGCTACATAGTGAGCTTAGGGCCAGTCTGAACTATAAAGGGAGACCCTGTCTCAGAAAACAAAACAAAACAAAACAAACAAAATTATGGTCTTGTGAGCTGTGAGTGTGGTGGCGCATGCCAGTAATTACAACATGCTGGAGGCTGAGGCAGGAGAATTGCATTAAGTTTGAGGCTAGCCTTAGCTACATAGTTCAAGGCCAGCTCAAACTACATGATACCTTAGTTTTTAAAAATAAGAGTCTGTGGGACCCCTTATTTTATTTCTGATTGTCTCTGTGTCTTTGGCTGGTTATAACGAGGTGGTTTTATTCCCTTTAATTGGGTTTTCTAGGGCTCCTCAGCTTCTCTTTTGTTGGGATAAAGAGGGTATTACCTCTAAAGAGGCCATATTTTGCAGGGGTACAGCCTGTGGCTTTCCATTTCTTAGGCAGTAGGCTCTTTTTAAGGAGATAAGATTTGACTAGTAAACATTTTAATTCCAAGTCTGAATTTTCAAAGCATTTCAATTTAAGGATAGAACATAAAAGAGTGGAAGATCAGTTTACAAACTACTGTCAGCTACATATCACTGACATTAACATATCTACATGACTTGCCCACTTAGGTAAATTTTAATTTTAATTTTTTTAAGGTGTTACCTTGTAAATTTATTAATTTACCTCATGCAATTTTTTTTTTTTTGAGACAGGGTCTCGCTTTGCAGTTCAGGCTGGCCCTGACCTCACTATGTAGCCCAGGCAAGCCTTGAACTCAGCAATCCTCCTGTCTCTGCCTCCCAAGTGCTGGGATTATAGGCGTGAGCCACCATGCCCGGCAATTTTTTTTTTTTTTGAGACAGGGTCTCGCTTTGTAGTTCAGGCTGGCCCTGAGCTCACTATGTAGCCCAGGGAAGCCTCGAACTCAGCAATCCTCCCATCTCTGCCTCCCAAGTGCTGGGATTACAGGCATGAGCCACCATGCCCAGCACTGTGGTATGTGGTATTGATGGCTGGTGGGCGTGAGTCTCCACGCCCAGCATTGTATGTGGTTACCGGGGATCGAACTCAGGACCTTGTGCTTGCGAGGCAGGTGCTGCAACCTCTGAGCTAACCCTCCAGCCCCCTCATGCAATTTTTTTTTTTTTT
>PVIC010044679.1:0-14900 GCA_004025085.1 Thryonomys swinderianus
GAAGGGAAAAATATTCTACATAAGTTACACATCGAGTGTTGGATAAATATTCAATAAAGACTAGAAGGCCAGGGTATCTAGCTTCACTGTAGCATTATTGGCAACATTTCCTTCCTATACTTTTTAACTGTTTAAAAACATATATACAACGATTGATCATGGTTACCTTTTATAACTTCTTTTCCCAAAACAGATTATTTTCCAAGTTCCACTACAATTAAGTCATAGTGAAGAATGTGACCTTAGGCAGGGACACAGGATGACCAATAGTTACGCCTTTGTATGAACTGGTAACTACAGGCAATCACCGGTGAATAATGAAACATGCTAGGTGGGATGCGGAGGATCTCTACTACACTTCTCAACAGGGGAAATCAGCTCTGCCATTATCTCTGACAATGGATTTGTACTGTGTTAAATTTACAAGCATTACTTCTAATCTGTATCAGATGGATGAGACAGGTGAGAAAAGCAGTGTCCCAAGAAAGTAAATAGACAAGTGGCTGCAAAATTTTCCATGTGGTAAAGTTGGAATTTGAACCCAAGTTTCCTTCTTTTTCACCAAAGACTTGAGATCTTGTCCAGAGAAATATCAGGGAAGAGCCAGCTTCTGCTCTTTTCACCAATAAGTGGAATAGACTATGAACTCACTGTGGAAATACTGTAAACATTTCTGGGGGAAACTTACGAATGTGGATGACAAAACTACCTCTGAAAACATGTGCACTAGTTTGATGAGGGGCTAGATTCTCAGCTTGTCAATCGCTACACTCAACTATTGAGAAACCTGTGTTCTGATACCTGTGGCCACCAACATACACCAACATACGGCACAAAGATTTATTTACCCACCTGGCAAGGTGAGGCGACTTGTGGAGCTAGTGCTGGGAGCTGGGGAGCCATGAGAACGCTTCTTCGTGCCTGTGAAGAAGAAAATAAGTAAAGCTGGGACTGTGGATAAACTTGTTGAATAGATACATGTTCCTTTTGAAATATTATCACATGATCCAAAGGTTTGGATCTGAGAAAAACCTTCAGAAGGTGAGGTGAAGTAGCTCTGACACATGTTCTATGGTCTAGAAAAGCCAAAAGTCCAGCTTTCCACCCTCTTGTGATTGTGCTCAGTTTCTCTGATTGGCGGGATAGCATCTGGGGGATCAACACACCTGGACAGATTCTACCTCGGCATCACCAGGAAGGTTCCTAAATATGCAGTTCCCTGGGTGTCACCCCTGAAGATCTTGTTTGCTGAACATTAGGATGCAACCCAGATATCTGCATTTTTAAGCCCCCTGCTGGGTCTGCTGTATAGTATGGCAGCTAAAGCAGGTAAAACACTGTTTAGTATCGAGGACTCGGGAGTTGGTCCCTGCTTTGTTGTTGCAGACTTGCCATTAACTGGTTCTTGCTGAAGCTCAGCAGGTGTTCACCTGAAAAATGAGGGAAATAACAATTACACCAAAGTGTTCTGGCGAGAATCCAAGAAATCAAGGTGTGTTAGAGCATTCAGAAGGTGTGTTAGAGCATGACGTTACTAAGGTCTCTGCATTTACCAATAGCTGCCAATGAATTCTCAGTAAGTAGGAGATTAACCTTGTTCATTTAAACCGTTTAATGGGTCATGATGGAATGAAAAGACAGCCTCCAGGGTGGAATCAATAAGGAGAGACCAGAACGGAGGGACAAAAGAAATACTGCTTTGTTCTGTGTAATATAGTATTTACATCTTATGCATGTATATTTATCTGTTCGCATATGGAGTATGTATTCACATATAAATGGTCCATGTATATTTATATATAAGTAGACAAACATACATGTACATATCATTCATTCATTCATTCTCTCACCCATTCATTTATTTTGGCAGCTGGAGTAAGAAGAAGCCAGGAAGCAAGAATCCAATAAACTAGCAGAGACTTGCAGCCTAAGCAGGCAGAATTGCAGAGAATTCTTAAGGACACACACTGGTCAGTGTCATCTGCTATAAATCCTTCAAGCTTCCCAAACTTTAGTGAAGTCTATCTTACAGCAGAGACTTGATGTGAGTGGAGTTAGCGGTGATGGAGGAAGTACCGTGGCCACGGTCACTGGTGAAGGTTATGCGATGACCCCTGGGTGGCTGGGCATCCCAGGAAGCAGGCAGGCACTGGGGCCTGAGGTGAGTCAGGGCACCTTGAGCTCTCCTTGCCCCATAGTCCCTCTGAGAAGTGGAGATATATCCTGTCTGCTGCTTGAGACTGTTTCATTTTCATCTTAAACATGGTATCAGCCTTGATAGTCTGTGTTATTTTTGTTACTATTATTTTTCTTCTCATTTTTGGTGATAATAGGTGTAATGAAAAAAGAAAACACAAAATTAATTCAATCAGCTCACACCTGCAAAAGGTGTTAATTTGTGTGAGATAAGAGACAGGTGCCAGCTGTGTCTGGTAGGATAGTAGTTGTGTGCATGTCTCCCAGATCCCCCAGCTGCCCTGAATGACAGAGATCAGGAGATATTCAAGGGCTAAACTGGCTCGACCTAGGCTTGAGATTCCTGAGATGATGGCTTCCACGGTCCTCTTTCAGACACGGAAGCAGAGCTCTTCATTTTAACACATTCCACAGAAACTAAGTATTAATTGGTCTAACACGGTGTTTTGGACACTAAGAGACAGAAGACTTACCACATATGACACTGGTCAGGAACAAGGCCACCTCCTCTCAATGCTAGCAGGTACAGTTTACTAGTATGTCTTTCAGAAAGCTTGGGAGACCACAAGTCAACCTTGAGGAGGGGCCACTTCCAGGATCAAACCCAAGCCTCTGACCTTGTACTCCAGAGTCCTTTCGGTTCCACTAGAAATGCCTCTGGGTCACACCTTGGCTTGCCTCCGTGATGGGCATGCCAGTAACCCAATCTGTGTATCTTTCCACTCAGAGACTTTTTATTTGTTTCATAAAGTCCTTGCGACAAGGTTTCTCAAAAGCAGCACTATGACATTTGGGCTGCAAGATCTTTGTGGTGAAGGCTGTTCTGTGCCTTACAGGAGGTTTAACAGATGCCTTGGCCTCTGTAATGCTACCCTAATCATGACAATCAAAAGTCTCCTCAAGGCAAATGCCCCACAGGGACAAAATTGCCCTCAGTTGAGAACCACCATTCTAGTATGGCAACAGGATTCAGGGTTTTTATTTAGAGCCATGATTCCCAAGGTAGCCACTAGGTCACTACTAATAGTTATTACCATATAATAGGCAGTTACTGAGTCCTCAGCACTCTATTAAGCAGTCACAGTGAAATGGATATTCATTGTCTTTTCTGATCGTAACACTGATAAGCCTACTCCCATTTTATAGCATTGAGAGACATTTGCTCAGAGTTGCTGGTAAAATTAAAGCCAAGATGCTTCAAAGATCAAACTACAGAAACGTCTCTCATGACCCTTACTCCTTCTTAACCCACTCGTCATCTGAGTCTCCAATCTCTCAACTTTACCTAAGGATGAGGAAAATCTGGAACAATTATTTTAAGAAAAGAGAAAAAGCAAAATATAGGGAGCCAGCACACAGGGGCTTTAATATTTGGCAAATGCCTCAGGTGATTCTGATCCTTAGGTAGCCTTGTACAATCAAAATCTCCTTCTTGTCTGACTAGTGCTCTGCTTTTAGTGCTCTGCTTTCCCTGCATACTCTTTTGGAGTTGAGAGATCCAATCTAAGCTTCCTACATGAGTACTTGAAAAACTGCAAAACGTTTAGCAACTACAACTTTCAATATTACTACTTGTGGAAACATTCACTACTGACACATTATGGCACAGGAATTCTTGGTGCAATCAAAAAAAAATAATAACTTGCTGTGATCTTCTAAAAGCCTTCAGCTTGAAGGGTTTTCCTTGAGGCCGGTTTTCATTCTATTGATACTATGAGCAGAACAGGTCTTTCCTGGCATTCAGTAAGTGAAAAGACAAGTCTGCAAGCCCTTCTTGAAGTGCTACTTTCTCTACGTGCTTGATAAATGTCCAATCTCTCCGGAAGGCCTGCATCCCCACCTGCCTGTTGTAATCATGAGTAATAAACTGACGGGAAGCTGGGAAGCATAAAATAAGCCTGTATCTGATTTCTCCAAACCTTCAAACAGCACCGAGGACCACTGGGGACAGTTGGTTCCGAGTCAGCCACCCACTGTCTTGTAGTTCACTGAGCCTGTTTTCCTGAGATCCTTCTCCACTCCACAGCTATTAGCTCACTTATCCCTGCATTCAGTGTTCCCGCAGTGGAAGTAATACCAGACTCATCTGTTTCACCTTCTGGAAGCTTCACCTCTCCCTTACTCCCACCCAGGAAAATGTTAGAAGCCAAGTTGGAAGCTCTAGACACACATCCAGCCCCCACACTGGCCAGTATGACAGCGCAAGGCAGACAGTGAAGACAAAGCAGCTCAGACACCTGACTCTTGCATGCAGGGATGCTGCTCCACGAGGGTCTTCCTACTCACGGCCACTGCTTTTTAGTCTCAGCTATATCTAAGGGTCATTTGTTGTCACCTGCTGACCGAGCCTTTCACCCAAAGCAGCTCAGACACCTGACTCTTGCATGCAGGGATGCTGCTTAGCTTGTTTCCGGCGTGGACCAGGCACTTTCTAAAGTAAATGCTCACTGAAGACTGAATGTCATAAGTGGTTTCTTCCCATTTTTATTTAGGTTTCTAGAAAGCTCGGATCCCATTTACCTCCTCAAGCTGGGAGCTGGGTAGGCCACCGTAGCAGGTATACCCACATACAAACTTCCACCTTACTGTATGCCTCTTGTTTTACTCTACATTCTTAATTTTTTAAAAAGGCTAATGTTCAAATGGATGTACCTTCAGGACAGACTCATAAGTGAAATAAATAGGTCACAGATCTGTAAATATCGTATCTTTTCTCTGGTGTGAGAAACTGAAGATGGAAATGAGCTCTAGAATATATGGTAGATATTGTGACATAGAAAATATTCAAAGGGAAATGGGGTGTAGGGGTAAGTAACAAGGGGAAGAAAAAATATGATAGTGATCAAAAATGGAAACAAAGCTTAGGTATATAGGGGCAGAAGGTTGCACGGTGGGTGGAGAGTATGAAAAAATGTGAATTAAACTGTGTTATATGCTGGTACAAATTCTCAAAATTGTGTGTGATCATGATGTATATATGTAATGTACCAATAAAGACTCAAATTTTAAAAAAAGACTAATGTAATCAATTGATGTGATTTTAGAAATCTCACATAATTTTAAAATGAGGCAAGGTAAACTAAAGCAAATAGATAAACAACTGTACCAGGGATGGCATTAAGTTGTACTTTCCTCATTTATTAAATTGTAAAATCATCAATTTAGGATATCATTGTGAGCACTGAGTAAGAGTAGACATCAAAATGTTTTAATAAACTGAAATACAATACATGTTTGATATTTTTGTTTATATTCAAGAGGAAGAAAGTATGTGTGTGCCTTTGTCATTTTTAAGAAAGAAGGACGTGAAGGTCAAAAATCCCATTATCCTTGACCCACAGTGAATGCAGGGAGTAAACAACCCCATCAGTCAGTTCAGGGCAGAAATGTCATCATAACAGCTTATGTGACTTGAGGTATCTTTTGATAAACAAACAGCTTTCAGATACTTCAAATGTATGCCCTTGGTTGGTTCAGCTAAAAGGCAAAGTATGCAATTCATCAGGAGTCTAGAAAGAAGACAACGATGGAAGTGACAAGATGCCTGACAGGGTGAACACACACATACTCAGGACTTCAGATGCCCTGCAGTTAGTGCTATACTTCAGTGACTTGTATCAGACCCTCAAACACACCATTTTCTCTCTACAGAACAAGGGTACCCTGGCCAGGACCAGACCTACCGAGAAACAGGTGACTTAATAGCCATCTGAGACCAAATGGTGCCATTATGAATGGTCTGGTAACCCAAGTGTTGCTAAGATACACTCAAGTCCACAAGGTAGAGGTGAATATGAAAGCTACAGGTGGGAAAGTGTCTATCAATATTTTGAGCCTTTTTTAGTATATGGCAAATGCCTGCCTTTGTGACACTCACATTTCTGATCAATACAGCTAAGTCTATCTGCCAACATCTTTGTGTTCCATTTGGGCAATAATCCAATGTCTCTGAAAAAATTATTTTTGCCCTTTTATGGCTTTAAACAGAGAGCATCACTATAAGTTCAAGTTCTTCTTTGAGCTGTAGAATCAATGTTTTTTGGGAGAACTTTAAATTATACACACTTTCCTAAGAGTTGTCTCCCAATGGTGTAGAAATGAGAGTGGCATATTTACAGTGTTAAATAATACTTTCCTCCACAATACAATACTATCAACACTTCGTTTGCTTTGGTGTGACCTGATTATGTCTTTCCATCACAAAAGTTGTTCAAGAGATATTCAGATATGTAATTATTAATGGTTATTTAATAAGACTGCTTTAACATTTGAGTATGCACTGGAATTGGGCATACTGAATGAGGCATCCCAAAAATGTTTGCTATGGTTGACCCAGTAATTGGACGTCTAGAAATTTTTCACAGAGATATTCTGAAATACAACAAAGCCTTATACACAAAGATCTCCACTGCTGTACAATTTTTGTTATTCATTAAGTTTATCGGTACATTTTAGGTATATGTTATGATCACATTCATCACTGGGAATTTGTACCTTTTTATGACATAATGTGGTTATTTTTTTCCCTTCCTCTTCCTATATTATTTTAAAACAAAAAGCTAAAATAAAACCATGTAACTGTTCAACAGTAGAGAGGTGGTTATGTAAAATGTGCCAGTCCTAAAATAAAATACTGAATCACACTATTATTGAAGTCATAAAAAAGATAGTGAGTTTTTAAAAAAAATGTTTGTAAATCAATGTTAGATGAGTCATTACACAAAATTAAGTATTTTGTATGATCTCAGCTACGTAAAAAGAGATAAGGAAATACAGTGTGACAATGATTCATGTTGCAGGGTGCTATGAGTGATTTTTTTTTTTTTTTTTTTTTTTTTTTTTTTTTTTTTTGCTTTTTGGAGACAGGGTCTTGCTTTGTAGTTCAGGCTGGCCCTGAGCTCACTATGGTGCCCAGGCAAGCCGCCGCGAGCTATGAGTGATTTTTAAACTCTTACTACTGGTCTGATAAGAATATTTTTTTTTTTCGAGACAGGGTCTCGCTTTGTAGTTCAGGCTGGCTCTGAGCTCACCGTGCAGCCCAGGCAAGCCTTGAACTCAGCAATCCTCCTGTCTCTGCCTCCCGAGTGCTGGGATTACAGGTGTGAGTCACCATGCCCAGCACTGTGGTATGTGGTATTGATTGCTGGTGGGCGTGAGTCTCCACACCCAACATTGTATGTTGTCACCGGGGATCAAACTCAGGACCTTGCGCTTGCGAGGCAGGTACAAGAACCACTGAGCTAACCCTCCGGCCTAAGAATATTTTTTTTTGAGACAGAGTCTCACTTTGTAGCTCAGGCTGGCCCTGAGCTCACTATGTAGCCCAGGCAAACCTTGAACTCAGCAATCCTGCCTCTCCCTCCCAAGTGCTGGGATTACAGGCATGAGTCAGCACACCCAGCGAGAATAATGTTTTTATGATGCAACCAGATTGTGTGGGACAGAGGTAGATACTGAAAGATTATATTTTCCAGAACTGAGTAACAATCCAGTGGCTTTACTATGCAAGAACAATATGTAAGGTAGGGAGGTAGCATTTATATAACAGTCCTTGTCACTACAAGGGGGTCTCTTAGTGGTCAACTTCAAGGAAGCAGGCTGGGAGCTGACAGTACTCAACCACTTGTGTACCCACAAAGAAAGGTAATGACTATTTGCTAGTCAGACTCCTGAAGAACACCAAAATGTTTCCAAATATAGGCCTTTCAAGAGAAAGAAAAAAGTAAGGTATTTGAAAGTTATTATCACATGGCTGCAAAACCATTATTATTGTACCCTGTTGGAAAATGACCCATAGAAGACAGCCTAATTCATGAATGCTGAAGATTTTTACGCCTTAGAATAACTTCTGATAAACCATCTACCTCATCCATGAATCAAATTATATAAAACATGACGACACCACTATGTTCTTAAGAGCATCTACTAGGATGTAGGAGAAGGTACTTGGTACTTGGGTGTTATGTGCTATTGAGGGACAGAGGGCACAATAAGTGTGAAAAGCTGCATACCTGAGGACATAATACAGACAACAGTTTACAAATAACATTAAACAGCCTTTTAATTTTTCGATTCCAATGAAGAGATTGTTTTTATTTGGTAATCAGAAGATGAACATACAAGTACTCATTCATTACTAGATGCTGGGGGTAAATTATACAACTGCATGACTGTCAGGCTCTTCTGTGAAGTACAGATTTACAATAAACACAACTTTGATTCTTTGACAGCAGCTTAGCATACTGTTTCACACAAATCCCTATGATTAAATTTTGCACTTGGAGATATGAAGCTATGGCATTTAAATAGGTTATTTTAATACATAGCAACATCATAAGAAACAGAAAACACTTCCTCAGGATGGATGGTCATTCTCTTGTCCTCTGGAGCATGAATACAAACTGCAGTAAGCATCTTCTGCCAGAATATAGTTCACACCGTGGGCGTACATAACCACTGCTGTAAAGTCCATCTGCATCTTCCCTTCAGAAGAGGCTTCATAAAACGTATCCAGAAATCCCTTCCTAATTCCTCCAAAGAACTATGTATTCAGCATGATCTAGGTGGGAGTTTGGAATTTTGGTTCTGCTTGCCTTTGTTTTTGAGTCTTCCTAAACATTCTTGATGCTGATTCAGAGTTGAAATGCAAGAAAATCTAAGGCTGAGGAGATGAGCTGAGTTATCTATTTATATATGGCCAGAAGCCTTACCAGGAGACAGAAAAGCCCCAGAGTGAGGTGCATTTTAAGGAGAACAACCCTCCAACAGTAAAAATCCCACTGTACACTCAGGAGAGATTATAATAGTTTATTGGCCTTGAGAGATTCACTCTCGTTTGAGCAAGTGAGCTCTCATAAGCATTTTCTTTTCCTTGTGTCCTTCCACCCATCTATTCTTTGCTCTCCATCTACCCCTATCTTGCTTTGGCACACAGTATTTCTTCATGTGGATTACACTGGGATGTGGTTTTTCCCCCTCATCATTATTTTGTGTTTCTGTACTAAAATGATATTGCAAGCAGAAATAAATGGTTTACTGGGACAGAAATAAATGAAGAAATATTTTAAAGTTAGAAAAGAATGTGAGGAGGCAAAGGTAAAGAAAGGGGTATGAAAGAGAGTAAGGACATTCGAATTCGATGGTGAATTTGGGAAGAATATGGCTGTATAGTAGGCACAAAAGCTGATAAAAACTTAACTGAGCTCTACAAATGAACATAGCAGTATATTTTTGAAAATTTAACAGCATATAAAATTGTATAAAAATATCAAAGCAAGGAAAAAGGAAAAGATATATTTTATAGCTCTATCTCTAAAATCAGGTACTAGACAATACCTATGGCTGTAGGTTTTTAGTATAAACCTATGTATATTGGTACGTGCCTGTATTTCTGTACCATCACACATACACTCCCTCAAAGACAATAAGAGAACACAAATCCTTACCCCAAGACAGGTCATGACAGTAGCAAAGACGATTTAAGATGGGCCTCTGTAATAATCCACTTAGAAGCCATTGAGTTTCAATGGGCTTTAAGTGAGTTACCCCGCAGCATGAACTGACAGGAACGCAGCTCCAGAGGTCAGTCCCCATGAAAACTGCAGAGTGAAGAGCAGGGGGAAAGGGTGGAGCTCACGAGAGCAGAGCTGATGGCCCCCGGACGGCACCTGCCGGCTAGTTAGAGCCAGCGCTTATCCCAGGAGGTGGCAAGGTCCCTCCAAGGGAAACCGAGCAAGTGCACCCTCAGTTGGCCGACAGGTCCACGCACCGCTCCCTGCCTCCCTAGGGATGTGCTGTGCAAATTCGGCGGGATCAAGTTCATTTGCTGCAGTCTGCCACTGCCAGCGTTAACCCCCTGCTGCTGGGAACAGAAGCCAGGATGTATACCAGTTCATCTCAGGCAGGTGGTTTAAATTTGACCTTCTTGAATTTTTTTAGTTCAAGTTTTCCACTGCCTCCTACAGTCATTTAACATGAAAACGAGAAGTGCTTTTAATGAGGCAGTTCCTGCATGGCCTTTCTGGAGGAGCACCTGTCCATTTTTCTAACCCCCCTTGACCCGCATTCACTAACCAGGTGAACTTGCTAATATAAATGGCACTTGTGCCATTCTAACTGCAGTGCTGCTTCTGTGCCTGTCAGGGTCTTTGAAGACAGGAAATGTTAAAAACTGAAATCTGGCCTTGAGGTAATATGTCTTCTGCTTCCCATAGGGATGGTTCATAAAATCTTGTGTGTTCATTACAATTTCTTTCATTAAGTTCATTTTCCCTGTGATAATGAGGCCTTGAATCATGAATCACTGTTGATAATTACAAGCATTACTTTCCATTTTTTTCATGAATAAGATCCAATAAAACATCATTATTGCAATATTAGGTTCCTTAACACCCACTTTTGCTTTGGTTCAGTGCTCTATCCACCACTGGTTCAGTGGAACAGAACAGAGCAATCATGTCTCACGATGCACACATAGAATCTCCTCTTTGCTCCAGGATGGTCCATTTTAATTTCTAAAAGTTTCCAATTAACCTCTAAATAAAGCCACTGATCTAGATTCACATAGACTGGTGTCAGATCTCTTCTGGCACAGCTTCCTCAGCTAAATTCTCCTTTGTACCTAAGGTTGTTTTTTCTTATTACAAAGCCCCAGAACATTTTAAATTTATTTTTCCTAAATTTGGCTCTGACAGCTTCCCCCTAACTCCCTGCCACTTCCTATCTCTCAGGGTACCTCTGCATGTACCCAGACGTAAGCCTTATGAACACAGTGATGTGGCTGGCACCAAGAGATGCTGAGTACTTTATTCAGGTAAATTTGAATTTTGTTTGCATTCAGAGAAGGGTGGTGTGATTGCACTCAGTACTAGCACACGTGCCCCCTGAATGCTGAAGGAGTTCCAAGCGCCACAGCGGCCAGCGCTGTGACTCCCGTGATGTGTGGGGGCATTTCAGACAAGGAAGTTCTCAACTGGGAAGAAATGTGGCCTAAATTCCCTAAGTCTTCTTTACTCGAGACATAATTCTGCATAAACAGGTTTTCAATATTAGAATCTTCCCTAGCTCACAAGTCAAAGATTTTATCTTTTCCTTTATTTTTTTTTGTTTAACCCAAACTCTATGGAAAATATTACAAAATGATATCTATTATCTACATCTTTGCTCAGATATTAAGCAACAGTGGAAGAAAATATATTATTCACCTATCCATTTATCCAAAGAAATTGATCCAACTTGCAGGAAACTGCTTCAAGAGAATTAAAACACTGCAGAAAATGAGCTGGAGGTTTGAAAACAGTCTTTCTCCAGTTCATACTGAGTTAATTACTTTAATGTTTTATTATGTTTTGTCACATTTCATAGCATAATAACACATTGTATTTTTAAGCAGATAACTTAGTATTTTTTCTCAATGTGCCTTCAAAACACTTTAAGAGATTTAAAACTGATTTACATGGAGCTTTTATTTTTCCCCACTGAGTATTCTAGGTTCTACATGGTATGAAATTCTCTTTCTATCCTTTGTCAGCTAATTAATGACATAAAGCAAATGAAAAGGATTTCCATCTTTATTGGTGCTAAAAATGGCTATATTCCTATTTCTTTTTAATATTGTAGAGTGGATTATAAAATGGAAGCTGTAGGCATTGTATTTTGGTTGGCCAAAAAGCTCCATATACAAAAATACAGAATAGAAATGAGGTAAAGTCCCAGGTTTCAATATCAAGAGCTGACATACACTTAGCTGTGTTTAATTCCTACACAAATCATACCACATGTAAGAACATTGTTTGCAAATTATGTCCCATGGATGGCAAGTAGCTCATAGGCATGTTTTGTTTGACCAGCACAGTGTAAGTTTCTGAGTTTGTTGCCAATATGTAAAAGCTGGAAAAGTATTTACATACAGCTTTAGGTCGTTAGGATCCCTGTTTCCTACATAGCACAAAGCTAGCAGCTGACTGTGAACTGCCTCCTTTGGGCAGTACCCACCCTGGCCAACTCCTCACAATGTCAAATGTTCCTTATTCCCTGATGCCAAAACCCATTACAGATTGCCATGAATCACAATAGTTGTGATATGATACAGCTGACATTACTGATTGACTTGAACTGTTTAGGCGCCTGAAATCATTTGAACTTGTGGTCACATGACTTGCTGTGGTCACTCTTAGGAAAGCAGATGAAGCACTGGAAAAATAAGTGTCATCACGAGGCCAAATATAAGATTGGCAGAAGCAACCTGTGTGAACAACAGCATGATACTGTGCACACTCTACAGTGAAGTTCTGCAAACCTTTCTGTGGTGAAATATTTCAGGGCACCAAAGGTCTTGTAGACCACATCCAGTCTCCCTTTTTCGGCCTGAGGAAATACCAACATTTTGCTTTAGTGATCCAGAGGCGCTTTAATATCTGTTTTCTGTGCTTTTAACAAAGAAATAAAAACATGGTGGGGAAAATACTTCAGCCCATAACCTGGCTCCCTTTGTCCTTTTCTTAATCACAACTCAGCATGGCAAATATGAGTTACTGACTCTTGGCAAGGATGCAGGATTCTCTTGTGACCCAAAGCCAGGTTGATAAGAATCACCTTATCCAAATTAGACCACTTAGATTCATAAAATCCTACTTTTTCGTACTCTATCGTAACTATCCTGCTGTTAATTTGGTGTCAGAGGACTACATCTTTATTTCCTTTCCTTGCCACATCTAGTATTCCTATTTCTTTTTGTGCTATAAATCAGCTCTTAGCTGGTTTTTAAAGACTCACCGAAATTAAAGTCTGACCTGACCTATTTCCCTGATACTAGTTCTTTTATCATTTCCCTGAATTACAAAAAAGTTAGAAGAAAGGTGGTGAGAAGAGGATCAGACAGTGGTCAGAGTTTCAGTAATTCCTTAGCGTTAGACGCTGCCCAATGGAAACAGTGGGTTCCCCACTTGGCAGTATGGTCATCTGCTGACACTCTGAGGCTGACACTCATGACTGCACAGACCAAATATATTAAGCATCAAATACAGATTCCCATAGGTAATTTCTTTAAAAAACAATTTCATATTATACAAATGGAAAAAAGCATCAGAACAATTTTTAGGTCTGAAAAGAAATTAGAGAAAACGAATGGTTCCCAACTCAGGAAAGATCCAGAGATTGGAATCACCATTTTAGCTGTAGTGGAAGCCAGGATGGCCGCGTCCACCATCAGTAGCCAGTACAAAAACAACAACACTTAAAGTAACGATATTGACAGTCACAAAACGGCAGTTACTGTGTGTGGCTCTTTCAGGCCTCTCCCAGCATATTCAAGATGTCCATTCTCATCAGGCCAGATAGGTGCCATGAAAGCCCGATCATTTGCAAAGGATTTCTGAGGAAGCCCCTTTTATTTTGTTTCTCTTTGTGCAAAAAATATCAAGTGGTTTGTTTGACTGGGGGGAAATTCCCCAGAGTTCTTACACCTCAAGCCAACCCCCAAGTCATCACCCCTGGGAGGAGGTGACCTGAGGGAAAGCCAAGGAGGAGGCTTGCTTTTGAAAGTTGTACACCTTCCCCAGATAAGAGTCTTTGTGGAAGAAGGAGAAGAATGGAGAAGCTCAGCTAAAATGATGCAAAACACTGGCAGCCTCTTTTAGTGTATGTGAAGCTTTTTACTCTTCTGAATCTGAAAAAAAGAAAGAGAAAAAGAAAAGTGTCAATGCTGCCTTTCCCCCCTCTCCACCCTCCAAATCTTAAGAAAAGAAACTCAGGGGTCAAAAAATAAGGCCATCAATTAAACAGTCAAGACTGGCTAGTTTTTCTCTCTATCATGAGTCATTCTATCCAGGAATGGGAAATCTCAGTGGATGCCTTTAAACACTGATAAATTTACAAGTTTAAAATGGCTCTAAAGCAGATTGTGAAGAATTTGGTTCATGCAACATGGATATTCAACCACTTTATTTTGTAGTCAAGACGACAGCGGCTGCCAGTTGGGTCAGTGGGGTTAGAAGAGACCTGATTCATCTAGTTCCAACTGTCGCCAGGCAAAAGGCAATGTTCTTCTCTTTCAGAATTTTTGTTACCCTCAGAAGCTTCCAAAGACATTTAAAATAAGACATGCCCTGGCAGAAATCATTATGTAGATAGGTAAATCTCCTGGATTCTCCACTGGACCAATGGAAGGGAGGAGAGAAAAAGACAAAGATAGAAACCGGACTAAGTTAATGAAACAGACAACCTTGTATTATTTTTGAGCTGGCATACTCCACCTCACTTAAGTCTCATTAGTCAGGGACAGAATTTAAATTGATAAAATCTTCACTGCTTGCCACCGGTGTGGCAGGTTCTGCAACCTGACTCATCAGGTCCAAGAATTAAAAGCTGCCTCCTGGGCAAAGCTCCACAGGGACAGGGTGCAGTGGCTTAGACTTGAAGAAGGGCAGCAGCATCACCTACAGAGATGCTCCCAGGCAATGAAAAGTTCCTTCCATCTTTCAAGATGAAGAAATCTTTTTTTTTTTTTTTTTTTTTTTTTTTTGAGACAGGGTCTCGCTTTGTAGTTCAGGCTGGCTCTGAGCTCACTATGCAGCCCAGGCAAGCCTTGAATTCAGCAATCCTCCTGTCTCTGCCTCCCGGAGTGCTGGGATTACAGGCGTGAGCCACCACGCCCAGCACTGTGGTATGTGGTATTGATTGCTGGTGGGCGTGAGTCACCACGTCCA